>JAIFZK010000023.1:7875000-8005000 GCA_027481765.1 Tenualosa thibaudeaui | reverse complement strand
CAATGCAGTATACATATGCCGGTCACTGAAAGAATCTGCTTACATTACTTTTACATAGCATGCATACACAAACACCCACACAGATTGTGTGTGTGTGTGCGTGCTCGTTCGCACGCGAGCCTTTGCTGACGCCAGCCGACACTAACAAAATCACTGAGCTCTTGTGACCTCACTGGACGAGAGATCTGCCAGCTGACGGGGCGGGGGGGGGGGGGTGTTAGTGAGACTGTAGAGAGAAAGACAGAATGTAGAGGGAGTCTGGCTTGTTTAACTCACCCACAAGCCCACTCTCCTCATATGTCCTGCCTCCGTGTCGCACCGCATGGAATATTTAGGGAAGTGGAGGTCAGCATCGAGTAAAATGATCTGTGTATGTGTGTGTGAGATGCCCGATGTGTGTGTGTGTGTGTGTGTCTGTGACGCAAGGCCGTAGGGCTGTTCGATAAGGGCACGGTGAGCTCAGTTCACCATAGCCATGTCATTGAATACTGCCCTCTCGGATGCTGATCAATAAAAGCCTGCTCTGCATTGCGCTGCATTTCACCGAGCACCCAGGTCACTTCCATATGTCCTGTCCTGTCTTTTACTCCCTCTCCCTCTCCCTCTCTCCATCTCCTTGTATTTTCCTTTTCTCCTCTCTTCTCATGGCAATCTCCTTTGTTTCCTGTCTGTCTGTGTTTTGCATCCTTTTGCTGTCGTAGAATTGAGACATCAATGAGAAATCTCCCTTGTATTTGTCCATTAACTTTCTCTACCATGTTATCATGTGTTTTCTATAAATATATTATTTAGTGTGTTACTTTTTAAAACTCTACTGCAGACAGTAGAGGAAGGAGCTTTGTGAGCCATGTGCTCTATATAGTTGCTCTGTACCTGACTATCTGATGATGTGATATGGTGTTGTGTTGCTCCAGTGCATCATGGCTTGCACTCTGACTTTCATTCACTTACCCACTGGCGTAGTTAATGGATGTCTGATATGCCCACGCGCTCTGTGTCTAACAAACCACTCGTCTCTCTCTTGTCTGTCTCTCTCTCTCTCTCTCTTTCTTTCTTTCTCCCTCTCTCACTCTCACTCTCTCTCTCCCCGTCTCTCGCTTGCTCACTCTCTTACTCTCTCTTAAATTCAAACTCTTAAGTGGTTTCATTAGCTTGACGGAAATCCTGTGTTGCCAAAGCATGAAGAACAGTAGAACAACATTAATTTTGAAAATAACATCTGACTCTCTCTCTTTATTTCTTTCTCCTCGCCCCCCCCCCCCCCCCCCTCTCTACCCCCTCCTGTAGTTAATAAGCTCTATGAGCTCCATAGCAGAACACTGTTTGCCCTCACTGCTGCGCACGCTGTTCGACTGGTACCGCCGGCAGAGCGGCACCGAGGACGAGTCCTACGAGTACCGCCCACGCTCCAGCACTAAGTCCAAAGGGTGAGGAGTTCTGACCCCGTCCACGTACACAAACACACACTCCCTTCAGTTTTTGTTTCTCTTCCCTCTGTGGTCTTAACCCCAATCTTTTCCAGTTCTTCCATTCACACACACACAGACACACACACACACACACACACACACACACACGCAGACAGACACACAGATGCAAACAAGCACACAAACATACACACACACACACACACACACACACACACACACACACACACACACAAACACACACACACACACAAACATACAGACAATTGGAAGCAAGCACGCACACACACAGCTCCCTTATCCTCTCGGACTCCCTTTCCCTTCACCTTACCCACTCCTGCCATCATCATCGTGTCCCCTGCAGTCCTCCTTCCCTCTTTCTGTTGTTCTTTTCCTTTCTTAGTCTGGCTTGTTTAATCTCTCTCTCTCTCTCTCTCTCATCCTTTCACTCTTATCCAAAAGGGTGGGTTTCCCCTCCACTTTCTATCTGACTGGTGTTTTTCTAATGGTTACATTCCTCCTCCACACCCTCTTTTTTGGCTTGTTTTCTTACCTTTCCCCTACCTTCTTGGTCTCCTCTTCCTACACACACACACACACACACACACACACACACACACACACACAGCTTTGTCTCCTTCCCTCCCATCTTGACCTCTGAAGTGTGTGTTTCATGTTTAATAGGCCTAAAGTCAGAGTTGGTTGTAATATTTATGTGTGTGTGTGTGTACTCAGGGATGAACAGCATCGGGATAAAGACTACCTACTGGAGCGGAGGGATCTGGCTATAGACTTCATGTTCTGTTTAGTATCCGTAGAAGTTTTGAAACAGGTGAGCCAACTATTCAAATTGTGTTTATGTCTGTGTGTTGACTGAAGCTTCTGTTCTTGGTCTGTGTGTTTTCTCTAAGGGTGTGTGTGTGTGTGTGTGTGTGTGTGTGTCATTGTCTCAAAGTGAAAGAGATTGATTGAAATAGGCAGGCTGAGGCTATGTTCCGTGTTCATGGCAGAGAAGGTGACTAAATGAAATGTGTGTGTGTGTGTGCGTGTGTTGCTCCACGCTGCCGTAGCAGGGAGTTTCCTCTATCCCCCAGACAGGCACAGACTCGCTGGCCGTACATACCTCACTGGGCCTCCATGAGTTCTATGGGGGAGAGCAGCGACCCGTACCCCCCGTCCCTTACCAGTCTGAGGACCAGATAGCAGATCTGGACAGTACACGTGTATATGTACACAAACACACACATTTAGATTCATCTGCAAGCCAGGTCATGCAGACACATTGTCTGTGTGTGTATGTATGTGTGCATGCTGTATTTGGATGTGCACACTGACACTTTTAGTCAGTCTGAGATGGCAAAGACAGACAGACACACACACACACACACACACACACACACACACACACACACAC
The DNA here is from genome assembly GCA_027481765.1 of Tenualosa thibaudeaui. Classification (NCBI taxonomy): domain Eukaryota; kingdom Metazoa; phylum Chordata; class Actinopteri; order Clupeiformes; family Clupeidae; genus Tenualosa; species Tenualosa thibaudeaui. The sequence goes on along the minus strand of JAIFZK010000023.1, from coordinate 8,002,159 downwards.
AGGATACCTCGCTGACCTTTTTTGCTGTATTGGATACTTCCTCTTCTCTCTCGCGCACATCAGAATAACACACTGCATGTGACACACATCGCACAAGGCTCAGATCGACAAAGACGGGAGAGAAGAGGGAGAATAAGAGGGAGGGATAGAAAGAGTGGAATGGAGTGTGAGAGGTGGTGGTAACGGTGGAAGGATTAGATAGAAAGAAGGGAGTGAACATTAGTCGGATAAATTGAGCAGGATGTTTGTATGGGGGGGGAGAGGAGGGAGGATCAGAAATAGAAAGATGGGAGGGTGTGATGAATGGACATTGGTGTTTTGGGAGGGTGTATGTGTGATTGTGTGTGTGTGTGTGTGTGTATGAATGAGTGAGTGTGTGTGTATATGTGTGTACGATTGTGAGTGTAAAGTACGATGCGTTTCTCTCTCTCCTTTGCAGATCCCTCTGCATCCAGTGCCAGATGCATTAGTACATGAAGTCCTGAACCTGGCATTCAAGCACTTTAAACATAGAGAGGGGTAAGTTGGGGCCTGCTTCACACATACACACACATACACACACACACACACACACAGATAAATTGTACAGTGTATTCCATTCTTTGCCCACGGTTCTCTCATTTCACTCCCTTCATACCACATATAATCTCATACCAATTCATTTGTCTCTTTCAGACTCTGACACACACACACACACACACACACACACACACACACAAGCACAGTCGATGTGCAAGATGATGCCCAAACAAAAGCTCTAGTATGGCTGGTGTTGCAGCCGGTTGTACAGAGCAGGGATCCATTCATTCTTTTATGACCAGGCGCGTGGCTAGTCAGTGGCGGCAGCGGCTGATTTTATTGCTAACGTACGTGGGAGTTTATGGCTTCTGTGTGTCATTAATGTCACCTCACAGAAAGCTCTCTATTCATGCTAGACTGACACCTTTACTGGCTTATTTTAGCACGGGTATAAAAACAACACACACACACACACACACACACACGTCTGTCTGCACACTCATGCACATCTTATGCATCACATAAACAATGACGCAGGCATAGACAAGCATGCAGACGCACAAACACTACAGACGCACACACACACTCACTCGGTGTCAGTATGATAATGACTAATGCCTGTGTTCAAGCTTCTCTAGTCACAGTTTTGGTTGGTGTGTGTGCAGTCTGTTTGGTGCCCAGAATCACCCAGAATCTGATGCCGTCTTCTCTCCTCTGCCCTTCTCTCCTTTGGTTGACAGGAACTCTGGCCCCAACACTGTCAATGTGCACATCATTGCAGACCTGTACGCCGAGGTCATCGGAGTTCTCACACAGTCCAAGTAAGTTAGCTGTTTGGCTTTAGACTGCCATGTCTAGGGCACAGACACTGGCCACTTCTCAAAGCAGACAGCCCTGGCTCTGGTCGGATATAACAAAACAAGCACAGAGGCTTCGTCTTCACTGACGGATAGGGAAGAGTCCGATTAAATAAACGCTTCATCTAGTGGTCGATGTTTTTGTTTTCACGTTGGCTTGTTGGCAAGCTTGCTGTCAGTAACATTCTAAGAACTCTGTTCTTGCTCTTGGTTGTGCAGTATTGAGAAAAAAAAGTAGTAATGCGGTGCTCTTGACTTAGGCATTTCCTGATATTGAGGACATGGGCTTTTAAATCTTGCCCTCTTGACCCACAAGTGTTATGTGAATGAGCAATTCACTGTGTCCGGTAGCAGGATGACACTCCTCCCTCCCCTTCTCATTCTCTTTCTCTTTCCCTTCCTTTCCTTTCCCTCTTTCTCTTACTCTCTCCCCCCTTAATCTTCTCCTCCTTTTCCTGTATGACTGACTTTAATATAGTCCCCCCCCGATCTCTTTATTGGGACTGGAGTCTTTAAACTGTCTCAATCCGATGGACTTCACACTTCGTAGTGTTTTTTTCTCGCTCCATCAAAATAACTACCCACCACGGCTGTCGCCCAGTTTCACCCACTGCACTGGGGTTGGCTGATAAAAGGCTGTGAATTATAGTGTAATAATGTTTGCAGCTCGCAGCTAATTGCTTCCAGTTACAACCAGCCATTAAGCACATGCAATGTTTTCGTGTTGGTTTTGGTGGGTGCTGCTGATGGGCCCATTGCACTTGGTCCCTTCAGCAGCGTGGGTCATTTTTGGGTCTGTTAAGGGAGAGATTAGGAATGAGGAATGAAGTGGTGTGTTTATGTTTGCCTTTAATGGTGACGGGTAGTGCTTATCCTGGGAGTCTGGGCAGCAGGCTGCTGCCACTGTTGCTTGCCTACCTCGTGACTTTCTTGTTATGTCACTGTGTGTGTGCGTGTGTTTGAGGGGTGCCAGGATTTGACATGGAATCTGAACACTGCTAATGTGGCTAATTAAGTGGTCACTCTGTGTGTGTGTCTTTGTGTGTGTGCTTGTGTGTGTGACAATTTGTTTGTGTGACTGTCTGTTTTTGCTCGTCTGTGTGTGTGGTGTGTGGCTCTGTGTGTTTATTTGTGTACTTTTGCGTGTGTGACTGTGTGTGTGTTTGTGTGTGCGTGCATACTTGTCCAGGTTCCAGGCGGTGAGGAAGAAGTTCATCACAGAGCTGAAGGAGCTGAGGCAGAAGGACGTGAGTCCGCACGTGTGCCAGAGCATCATCAGCCTCATCATGGGCATGAAGTTCTTCCGGGTCAAGATGTATCCTGTGGAGGACTTTGAGGCCTCTTTCCAGTTCATGCAGGTGAGTGACCCCACATCAAGCGCATGCCTGTGAGCATTTAGTGTGTCTCCATGCAAATGTGTGTCTACGAATGAGTATGAGAGCATGACTTTGCAGTATGTATATGTTTTGGTGGGGTTGAGACAGTGTGTGTATTACCTACTCTACAACATGACGGTGCAGTGAGAGTTTGAACTCTGCTGCCCCCGTAGCTTTTCACAGTGTTTGAATCGCCAGCCTGTGACTCCTGCCTGTTAAACTGTATTGATCAGTTGCTGTTTAGTCCCACCTGGGCTCTGCTGTGAGTAACGGCTGCAAAGCCTGCAGGGCTCCACCCTTAAAAGCTATGTGAGGTTCTAAGTGGTGCCAGACAGGGCACCACAGGAGTGATCGGCGCTCCGGAGTGACCATTCCCTTTTATTGCTGCAGACCACTACGGCTTCACCTCAGCTGCCTTTTTCGTAGCAGAGGCCATAAAATCCAATGAGCTACTGTGAAGCACTGCATCATTGCGCCAGAGATTTTGTGTGTGTGTAGGTCAGTGTGTGTGTGGGTGTGTGGTCTAGGGTCTGGGTCGTGCCAAGATCGCAGTGTAGGGCAATGCCTTTTCATTAAGTGCAGTGCAGGCAGTAAAAATCCTCACTCGATAAGTGCCACATTTCACAAGCCCAGATTCCGCTGCACTTTATTAGCCATGTTGAGAACAGAGCATGGCTTTATGGTCATCCTCATAATTCTCTCTCTCTCTCTCTCTCTCTCTTTCATAATTCTCTCTCTCTGTTTTTGTGTGTGTGTGTTGGTTTCACTCAAATGTAGGCCTGTGTCTTAGCGGAACTAGAGGGCATATATTTGACTGCTTTGCTTCCTATTTATTTATTTAGTATTTAAAACAGTTTCAATATCCAGTTTCAGTATCCTAGGAATCCATCTCCAATAGCTCATTCCTGCTTGTTCTCTGTTGCAGGCCTCTGTCTGTGGTGTGAATTCATGTTTCCCTAAGGATCATTTATATTTTGCATGACTTGTATATCTCTTCACTCTCTCTCTCTCTCGATTTGTGTGCGGCTTTCCCTAGGAATGTGCTCAGTATTTTCTGGAGGTTAAGGATAAGGATATCAAGCACGCCCTGGCTGGGTTATTTGTGGAGATCCTCATCCCTGTAGCTGCTGTGAGTACCACTGAGCCACATACATCCTCAATCCACATCTTGCACACAGTCACGCAGTCTTTAGATAACAGCCATGTGTAGATAATAGAATACTGGTAGGCCTACCTTATGAAAGTATAGTTTAGAATACTGGTAGGCCTACCTTATGAAAGTATAGTTTAGAATACTGGTAGGCCTACCTTATGAAAGTATAGTTTAGAATACTGGTTGGTCTATCTTATGGAAGTATAGTTTAGAATACTGGTTGGCCTAGCTTATGGAAGTATAGTATAGAATATTGAGGCCTATCTTATTGAGATATAGTGTTGCTATTAGAGCAATAGAGATGCAAACACTGTAGATGAGGTAGTGTGGTGTGGGGTGCAATCTGTGCCTTTCTGCTCAGGTGGCAGTTTGATCTTTCTCCTTTCCATTCACTCCATGTTATACAATCAAACTGAACTAAACCAAACCAAAACTGATTTGGTCACCCTCCACACAGCGCACAAAGTTAGACGTCCGCATAGAAGGTCCTCATATATGCTGCATAGAGCCACCTGCCCTCTTCCACAGCCAAATTTGATGCTAACAGATGGATGCAGAACATTATATCAACAGTTATGCAGGTGTTCTGCATTCCTGGACGCTTCCACTGGCTTCCATTGACACTGGCTACAGCAGATATGAGGGCCGTGAGGATGAAATAATAGGCTGGTGTTGTGTTTCTTTTTTTCCCAGGGCACACACACACACTCCATGAATGTTGCACATGTGTTTCGTGTTCAGGTGTAGCCATGTTCAGATGTGAGAACAGTAGACCAGAGTGGATTTGTAAAACTTTTATAAACCAGCCTCTGGAATGAACTTGTTTTTGTTTTACATTGCCACTGTAGTTAATGACTGTGAAGTGCTGCCTTTTAGAGGCCATCTGTATTGTACATCAATGGCACCTAAGGGATGCTTACTGGTTGCTTTTAAGGCCATGCATTCCTCTTCTTTATCTATTCCACCTTTCTCCCTCTCTTCCTCTCCCCCTCCCTCCTTCCTTGTCCTCAGGCGGTGAAGAATGAAGTGAATGTACCTTGTCTGAAGAACTTTGTGGAGATGCTCTACCAGACTACCTTTGACCTTAGCTCCAGAAAAAAACACTCTCTGGTAAACTGCCCCTCGCAAATATGTGTGTGTGTGTGTTTGTTTGTATTTGCATGATGTGTATCTATGTTTAGACGTTGCATGTGTCTGTATATCTTTTGGGGATATTTGGACAGTGTGTTGCTCTGTGTTAGCTCGCTGTATTACTGTTTATGTAGCAATGATTGTCCACAGCCACCGATCTTACTGATTGTGCCTTCTCTGTCACCCCCCCCCCCCCCACACACACACACACACCTTCCTTTGCCCCTCCAGGCTCTGTATCCCCTGGTGACGTGCCTGCTGTGTGTCAGCCAGAAGCAGTTCTTCCTCAACAACTGGCACATCTTCCTCCAGAACTGCCTCTCTCACCTCAAGGTACAAACCAGCACTGGCTTTGTCCCCACCGCATCAACTAGCACTGCAGTGAAGCTAGCATTAGTGTGACGCTAGCCTTAGCGTTAGCGTCAGTCATGAACATTGGCAGTCACACTAAACAGGCAGTGACTTCCATTCAGCCAAATACTCTGTAAACTGTTAATGGATTGCAGAGGTGAGACAAGACATGAGAGTCACCAGGGTGCATTTTGACATGTTTATGAAAGTGCTTAATGTCTTTATGTTTAACTTGGAATTAGGCAAGACCATTTATTGGGTGTTAAGACAGCCATCCATACCTATCTGACTTAAATAATGATATTGATTCCCCTGTTTAGTAATAGGCATAGTTTTTGGCTAATTAACTGCTATTTATGTAGTGCACTGTTAGTTTAGATAACAGCCATGTGTAGATAATAGAATACTGGTAGGTCTATCTTATGGAAGTATAGCATAGAATACTCGTAGGCTAATTTTATTGAGATATATTGTTGCTATTAGAGCAATAGAGATGCAAACACTGTAGATGAGGTAGTGTGGTGTGGGGTGCAATTTGTGCCTTTCTGCCCAGGAGGCAGTTTGATCTTTCTCCTTTCCATTCACTCCATGTTATACAATCAAACCGAACTAAACCAAACCAAATCAAACCAAACCAAACCAATCACCAACCTTTGCTCACCCAATTACAAAGCATTGTTCTGTTTGTGTGTGTGTGTGTGTGTGTGTGTGTGTGTGTGTGTCTAGCAGTGTGAGAGAGGTGCAGTCCAGGATCTCCTCTGATGTGTTGTTGATGTTTGATTATTCATCATGTAATGATCTGGTGATTTTGATTTCTCTGTGATAATTATTATTCAGTGACTCACAAGTGGTCATGTGGGATTCTGTGTTCACACTTTTAAATCGCTTGTTTAATCTCAAACAACTCCTTTGGTGATCTGTAGGCAAGTGATGAAGTGAGAAGTGATTCTTGGATAGCGGTCTGATTCTCTTGTAGTTTTTAATGATTCCCCTCTGCCGTTGATTGAAACGAATGAAAGAAACAAGTGAATGATTTAGAGGCTCTCTGTCTCCCCCCCTTATGTGTTTTGTGCTGATTCACCTGATCTTCCACTGGTTCCCTGCATCTCCCAGCTGGCTCAGATCTGGCTTACAGTCAGACAGTAACACTTTGACTCCCAGTCTGAACTGAACCAGCCCTATCAGTCAGCTCTACACCCCCTTCTGTCAGACTAAACAATAGGTTCAAGATGCGCACTAGCGGTTCATGGGAATTGCAGTTCTTATGCAAAGCATGGGTCTCCCCCACCACCGCCACCCTCTTCCGACCATCAGTGTCTGTTCTTCCCGTGTTTGTCTGTTCCCTGTATCTTCAGCCTGCACTTCATCCTGTCCACTTCCTGTCTGCCGTTGCTTCTGCTTCTGTCTCCCAACAACTTACTGACGCTTCACCTCTTTCACAACCCTCACATAACACCACCCACCTCCACCCCTCCATCTCTGCAGACCTCATTCACTCTCCTCTGTGTCTTAAAGGAAAAATCCTGTGTGATTTCCAGTCAATAGCCCTGCTGTTCAAGGTCACTGAATGCTGTCTTTAGGAAAAAGAACCAGAAAATTTGGTGCAACATTGACCGAAAAACAAATTGATAACTGAACTGAAAGGTAGTTAGATGAATGGGGCATAGCAAAATATAACTGGAAGTAAGTTACTGTGCCCCATTCATTTAGTTTTAGTTACTGGTTCACTATTCTGTCCAAGTTTTTTTTTTTGTTCTTTTTACCACCAACAGTTCTTGGTGACCTCAAACAAAAGAGCTATGAATGCATTTCACTCCGCATTTCTCCTTTATGGGAAGACAAATTTTCTCCCCTATCTCGCGTTGCAGCGAAACGATCGCTGATTGATGCATTTAATTGGGCACAGGCTGATTTAGTGCATTACTTATGAATGAATGCACAAATGATAATATAGAAGCTGCAGGCATATTTCCTGGTTTGACTCCAGTGAGTAATACTCTGAACCTCATCTGTCAGCAGCATCTTAAAAGAGAAGGATTTTGTTGACCAGCTTGCCCTGTTGAGGTTCATTCACAATTTATGTGTGTTGCACAAAGAACAGACTTTTGTTAAAAAATAATGAACGAATTCCAGAGTGTCCACGGAGACACCGTCTCCACCCATGCACCTAGTTTAGGTGATTCACATGGTCTGTGAATGAGGTCCAACGTGTGGCTATACCTCTTTTGCTAACCCCGCCTGTCTTCCTGCCCGATTTCCCGGGCTTGGCCAATCAGAGCACATCATTCACCTCATTCCACCCGATCTCATTTGATTGATTTGTGAGTCACCATGGCACTGTTACAAAACATGTGGTGACTAGCACAAACAATCCTCACTCTTGTTCTCACAGCCCTGTAGTGTTTTAGTAGTCTTCATTATGATAAAATGCTTGTTTTACAGCCACCTTGCATGTTTAGTATTTTGTTTGTTTTAGATTTGTTTGTTTGTTTCTGCTGCATCTCTGTTCTTTTTCTCTAACCTGCATGTCTCCATCCTTCCTCCCATCATGCCTCCTGTTGTCCTTTTCGTTCTCTCCACCTCCCCACCATTCTCTCTCTTTCTCTCCTTCTTTCACTCTCTTTCTCTCCCTCTCTCTTTCCTTCTCTCTCTGACTCTCTCTCTCTCTCTCTCTCGCGCTTCCTTCCCCTCCTCTCTTTCACTCGTTCACTTGCTCCAGATGCCCTCTAACAACAGCATCAGGAAGCAGATTGAGACACTGCAGGTGAGTTACCCAGCATGCTCTCTTGAGTGGTCAGGTGGCGCACCACTCTCCACAAAGCCACCTGGGCACACTGTTAACAACCCCCCCTCCGCTGTCCCTGGAGTACGAAGTGCAGTGCACGCAGTGCCCTTTTGAGTCCCACTGACCAAAAATAGGAGTCAATGTCCCACCAACACCTCCCTGATACCATCAGTCCTAATGCGCCAGAAAGGATTATGGGAGACGTAGTTGCTGAGTAGGCTGAGGCAGCAGCCTCCTCCTGAGCTGTTTTGCTTTCTGGAAAATGTGCGTCAGGTAGAGTTGTGTTTGTGGTTACTTGTACAGCGTTGGCCTTTTCCGAAGTGCTGATGGCAAACTTTCTCCAGTCCAAATATTGCTTCAAAACAAATGCGTGCACACACACACAGAGGCACTCATTGAGCATGCCCAGTATCATCAAAACCACACACAAAGATGCAAAAGGCAATCTATTCTTGTTGTGGTTTGTTAGTTTTTGTGTCACTGTTGCTTTTTTTTGTCTGAGGTAGCATGAGGGCTGTTTTTATGCAAGCTTGCAAATAGTCAGGTTATTGCTACTGCGGTCACAAACACATGGCTCCCCCCTATGGAATAGAAAGGAACAGCACCCTTGCCTGCTATAGGGGTTTGGTGCAGTCAGCTGAGCTGTGTGTGTGAATGAGTGTGCTTGCATAACTCTGTGCGTGTGTGTGTGTGGCGGGGGGTGGGAGGGGTGTCGGAGTAGAATAATATTGCTGAGTCAGCCTCATTCTCTTGTCAGCACCTAGGCGTTAATCCAGGGTTCATTACACAGAGAGAGAAAGTGTGTGTGCGCGCATGGTTTGTGGATGACGTACAACTCCCTCCAGCTGCAGAATCAATACAATTAATTCAGATATGATGGGTCTCTCATTGAGTCATTAATGCAGATTCATGAGTCGCATCCTTCATTACCGCGGCCCAATCGATTGTCGCCTTTAAATGAAGGTAACAGGATGAGGGATGCTCTGGGTGAGGGCTTTATTTGAAAACAAGACATAGAATCATAACAAGCTTCTTATAGGAGATTCATTCATTCATTCCAGCCTCATCATATTAGGAATGATTCACAAATCAAATGTCTTGGCTCGTTCAGTTTAAGAGTTAGTGACGACTCGAGCATTGGTTTAGGGTTCAATACTGCTTCTAATTCTGGAAGTCGGTTGCCTCTATCGTTTGGATTTATTTTAGTTTGGTTGTGGGTGTTTTGCTGATGGTGTGTCTCTCTGCTGTAGAACAAAGACCCCAAAATGTCCCGTGTGGCGCTGGAGTCACTCTACCGGCTACTGTGGGTCTACATCATCAGAATCAAGTGTGAGAGCAACACAACCACACAGAGGTGAGACACACATGCACACGCACATACACACACACACACACACACACACATACACTTGTGTAATTTATTCGATTTCACCTAGTCAGTTCTAGTCAGTTTCCAACAAAGTTAAATTCAACAATCTATTATCAGTCTTACAGTTTTAAGGGTGAAGGAAAACACTGTCTCTACTAAATAAACATCCTTCCTGGAATTGCTGATATTGAACAGTGCTTTTCCAGCAGTTTAACCATTGTTTTATGGAGTCCTGTAATGCAGTCCACACACACACGCACACACACTACACGCACACACACAGTGTTCACACATTGTTTCCCACACTTTTAAAATGAAGTAGCAGATATGTTTTGGAAGCTTTGGAGGAACAGTTTATCACCATTCCCTTTGCTTAAATATATTATGCTGCATCAGCACATCCATCCCCTCTGTGTTGAGTTGGGTCACCACCCAGGATGGTGTTTATTCGTTCATTGATTGATTGATTGATTGATTAATTCATTCATTCATTCATTCATTCATTCATTCATTCATTCTTTTATTCATTTGGCCTCTGGCTGCCATTAACTCTTTCATCTCCGCTCCTGTCCTCTCCACAGCCGCCTTCTCAGTATCGTCTCAGCACTTTTCCCCAAAGGCTCCCGAAGCGTGGTGCCACGGGACACCCCCCTCAATATCTTTGTCAAGATCATCCAGTTTATTGCTCAGGTAAACACACACACACACACATTCACTCTCTGTTGTTAGTCTGGTCTGTCACTTTTATTTTCAGACGTTTGTGACATTCTTTGAATTTTACAACCTGCTTACAAAATGATCAAATGGGTTTTGACTGCTGTTATTTCTGTGCCTGTGCAGGAAAGGCTGGACTTTGCCATGAAAGAGATCATCTATGACCTCCTGTGTGTGGGCAAATCTCACAAGACGTTCACCATCAACCCAGAGGTACAGACCATGCCTGCACACGCACACACAAGAACACCTGCTCAAACAATTGTTCAGATTGCAGTAGTGACGTCAGACGCTTGCCCGGCCCCTGCCCTACTCCCAGCACACAGTTAACCCCCACCAGCCCCTGCCCATGCCCCAAACCTAACCCTAGGCCGGTGCACCCAAGGACTGGCGGCCAGACACTGCCCCTGCTCAAACAATTGTTCAGATTACATTAGTGCGCACACTCACATAAGGGAACAGGAAACCATCTCAGTAGCACTCACCTAATTGCTTGTAATTATAACACAGTGTTCAGCTCTGTGTTTGAAAACCATTACCATCCTTCGTGAGTGGTTCCTTATTCCTGATAGCTGTGGTGCTCCCTGTTCTAAAAGGGATGGATTAAGATTAAAAAGAGTTCCCACTTGTGTTCCCCCACGTGTTCTCCGACAGCGTATGAACATCGGTCTGCGGGCGTTCTTGGTGATCGCCGACAGCCTGCAGCAGAAGGATGGCGAGCCACCCATGCCCACCACGGGCGTCATCCTGCCTTCGGGCAACACTCTGCGCGTCAAGAAGATCTTCCTCAACACCACGCTCACAGATGAGGAGGCCAGGGTCATCGGTATGTTTTCCAGCGCCTTTCACTACCTTCCTGAAGCCTCAGCCAACCCCTCTTTCACCCTGGCAAAGATTTTTTTATCCAACTACACCTGGACATATAAGTCTCCAGGAGAGTTTGGCTTGACCCAGGGGAGCTTGTGGAGCAAGCAGCTCCTGCACCCATACCACATTCAGGCCTGTGTGGACACGGGTCAGTTTTAAGGCAGAAGCCCAAAAAATATACCTACAAAGAAGCGCTTTGGCTTAATCATTGAATTCTGACCAAGATAGAGCAACATAATATATTGCAATGGGTGCAAATGTGAATAGTTCTGGTCTGCATAAGTCGGAGTGTCACGTCACAATCTAATCTTTTCAGTGACCTTCTGTATGAGTGTATGAGGGCTCAACTCTGGTCTGTATAAAGGGGGTTTTCCTCCCTCCCCCTTGTGAAAATGGAACACAGATATTAACAAACGTTTGTGCCTCTTGCTCCACTTTTAGCCTCTCTGCCTTAATAGCCCAGTCTCAGATAACAAAAGCTTTCAGTTGCATATAGGTAAGGTCAGACTAGTGCACTGGTGCGCTTGATTCCATATAACTGCATCCAGATCAGTCTTTTCTTTTCTTTTCATTGTTTCAATTCTTTACTCCTCAGCATGGTTATGAAGAAGGCACGTGTGTGTGCACTGTAGTAAGACATGACTAACATTTGACTAAGTATGTGTTTGTTTGTGTGTCTGTGTGTGTATGTGTGCAGGTATGTCGCAATACTACCCTCAGGTGCGGAAGGCTCTGGACAACATCCTGCGACACCTGGACAAAGAGGTGGGGCGCTCCATGAGCATGACCAACGTCCAGATGTCCAACAAGGAGCCAGAGGACATGATCACGTGAGTGTGTTTGGCTGTGTGTGTGTGTGTGTGTGTGTGTGTGTGTGTGAGACATGATCACGTGAGTGTGTTTGGCTGTGTGTGTGTGTGGTATGTGTGGGTGACATGATCACGTGAGTGTGTTTGGCTGTGTGTGTGCCTGTGTGTGCGCACGTGTGTATTTTGAGTGGTTGTTGAAGACGTCACAAAGTGTGTATCTGACGTGTATTCCGTCTGCTTGTGCAGGGGTGAGAGGAAGCCGAAGATCGATCTGTTCCGTACGTGTGTGGCAGCCATCCCACGCCTCATCCCTGACGGCATGAGTAGACAGGACCTCATCGAGCTGCTGGCCAAGTAAGATGCTCTTCCCTTCCTTTCAAACACAAAGGTGTTTTGGAGACCTTTCGCCTTTCTGCCAATCTCTTTCTCTCTTTCTCTCTTTCTCCCCACCTTTCACCATCTTCCTGACTGTTTTTCTTCTTTGTATCTAATCTCAATCTTGTGCCTTTCTGTCTCATATCGGATGCCTCATTCCTATGTCTTTACACATATACTCCCTTGTCTTGCCCCTCCTTCTCTATCTCTCTCTCTCTCTCTCTCTCTCTCTCTCTCTCTCTCTCTCTCTCTCTCTCTCTCTCTCTCTCTCCCTCTCTGCCTCCTCCAGGTTGACCATTCACATGGATGAGGAGCTGCGGGGCCTGGCCTTCACCACGCTGCAGGCCCTAATGGTGGATTTCCCAGAGTGGCGAGAGGACGTGTTGTCTGGCTTTGTGTATTTCGTTGTGCGTGAGGTCACAGACATCCACCCAACGCTGCTGGACAACGCCGTCAAGATGCTGCTGCAGCTCATCATCCAGTGGCGGCAGGCCGTGACCACCAGCAACCGCAGCAGCACCACACCCAACGCCACCGTGAGTGTGTGTGTGTGTGTGTGTGTGTGTGTGTGTGTGTGTGAGATTAAGTAAGTGACAGTGTTTTGTGATAAGTGCTAACAGTACAGTTGAGTATAACAAGCACATGCCGATGCTGGGCCCGACTCCCCTTCCTGAGGCTTTGTGATTGACCCCCCCCTCACAATGGCGCTGTCAAATGGACCCTTACTGTTACCCCCATGACCCATCTCATTCCTTTGAGTTTGTCACTATGCCTGGCCGCTGCTACATTGTCCAGCCATAATTCCTGATAACCACCTATAGACTGACTACCATGTAATGTAAAAGTGGGATAATACTCTATTATGAACTATTATGAACCTTAGCTAAAACCATAGGCAACTTATAGTCTGTCATGGTTACTACTGATTGTAATTTTTCTCCATGACCCCTGGCAGTTGGGTTAGCCCCTTGAGTCGTGGATCTGCCCAAGGTTTCTTTCTAGATTAACTGAACATAAGGGAGTTTTTCCTTGCCCCTGTTGCTCTTGGGTGCTCCTTCTGTGAAGTGCCACGAGACAATACTATTGTAAAAGGCGCTGTATAAATAAAACTGAATTGAAAATTAAATTGAATTGAATGTTAATTAGTATGTTAACAATTGTGTGTATGTGCGCGTCTCACTCTACCCTCCATGTGTGGTCTGTCAGGGCCCTACCTCGACACCTTGCCTGTCCCTGGAGCGCTCACCTCAGCTGGGAGTGCTGCATGTGGTTGAGGGGCTGGCTCTGGTGGTGCTGTGCAGCTGCCGCCCTGCCACACGGCGACTGGCCGTCAACGTGCTCAAAGAAGTCCGCGCCCTGCACACCGCGCTCGGCATCGCCAAGGTACACCACTTCACATGGAGCTCAATAAATCCTTTCACGCTAGCAGCAGTCAGCTCTACTGCTCAATATATTATCATACTGAGGAGTTATTGTTGTTCTGTTAGGGGGATGAGGAGTTGGCCATAGATGTGATGGACCGGCTGAGTGCCTCAGTGCTGGAGAGTTTCATCCACCTCACAGGGGCTGATCAGGTGAGACACACACACACACACACACACACACACACACACACACACACAAAGCACATTGCATTCACATACACGAACTGTGCCACTGCCCACGTTAATATTGACATACTTACAGGACTCATCCACTCATATAAAAAATGTCATGTCACTGTCAAACTCATCCATGCCTCATAAACTTATGTGGTCTGACCTGTCTCTCTCCTGTCTGTGTCCTGATCTGCCCTGTCTCCTCTCCCCCAGACCAACCTGCTGTACTGTCCCAGCGGTATTGACCTGCAGACGCTGGCTGAGTGGAGCTCGTCTCCCATCAGCCACCAGTTCGACGTGGTCAGCCCCTCGCACATCTGGGTGTTTGCACACGTGACGCAGGGCCAGGACCCCTGGGTCATCAGCCTGTCCAGCTACCTGCGCCAGGAGAACCTACCCAAGCACTGCCCCACAGCGTTAGGCTACGCCTGGGTCTTCGCCTCCACACGTCTGCAGCTGCTCTCGCCGCAGGTCGACATCAAGTACGTGACCCCGCCCCCTCTATGCACCACCACATGTAGAGACGACCTGGTCACAGTACACGTGTAAAATAGACCCCACAGATGCCGTGACTGCTCACTTTATGTGTTTGTTTTTAGAGCAGTTTATTATTTATTATATATTTATATATTGTGTTAACATTAATAAGGAATTTAATTAGCACATAATTAGGTGGTTAAATTAAAGCTTAACATAGCCTTGTGGCTTTAGGCGATAGATAGCGAAGTCTGCTTTTCTCTTCTCTCTGGTTCCCACTTATGCACTCTGGAAATGTTGCCTCTGTATCTCATCTCGTGGACTTCTAGAAACAGCTTACCTATACTTAGCTCACAGACACAGTCGTTCAGTATGCACTGTGTGCTTGATTAATATTCACTATACAGTCGATCACTGACTAAACTTTAAATTTTGATGTTGCTTTAACCCTTTTCCTTCGACACCCTCCCTGGCCCCCTGCAGCAGCCCCATCAACGCCAAGAAGGTGAACAGTCTGAGCAGCAGCAGTGACTCCTACGTAGGCCTGTGGAGGAACTACCTGATCCTGTGCTGTAGCTCGGCCACCTCTTCCTCCTCCTCCTCCTCTTCTTCATCCTCCTCCACCTCCTCCTCCGCCCCCGGATCAGTCCGCTGCTCCCCGCCCGAGACGCTGGCGTCCACGCCGGACAGCGGCTACTGCTACGACTCCAAGGTCAGTCAAGGTCAACAGAGATGGCTAAGCCCGCCTCCTACCTCCCACCAGTCCTTCCTTGCATTTGTTTCAGCTATTCACTGTATCGGCTGATTTGGAATGATCAGAACTCTTCAGGCAGGTAGATCACCTGATTAGAGAAAACACTGGTTTTGAAATGCGTAGCTAGAACCAGTACATGTTAGGACTCTGACCCTCAGTGATGTATAATCCTGGCCTCTGAAAGTCAGAATCAGACTCCAAGGTCTTTTAGGGGCCAGCAAAGTGGATGTTTCCTATCCTAGAGTATATTCAACAGTACCAGAAAAAATTGTATTGTGAAGGCCTTATGCCTGACTGTCCCCTTACTGTACTGGATATTCAGTAACACCAGGAGGCTCAAGAACAGATGATTTATAGCAGTCCTGGTGGACCTTAATGACCATTTTAATGAAGGGCTGAGGAGGCGGCCATATTACATAGGTCTCCAGACGCAGTGAGTGTTCGGTAGTGCCAGACTGACAACACGGCAGCAGATGCTTTATTACGACCAGAACAGATCATGGCAGCGGATCTGTTAATTACAGCAGAATTATGACATTAAAATGAAAATTTTCTCAATGAAACGACATTAACAGCTTGTCATATTTGTGGCCATCATCACCACTGAACGGCATGAAAATGCTTTCCCTCAGTGGTTTTCATAGTGCCACTGTGTAGTTTTAAAGTGGTTTATAATGGTTAGGATGGTTATGTTCAGCTCACACTGCAATGTTTTCTGTGTGTGTGTGTGCGTATGCTGTGTGTGTGTGTGTGTGTGTGTGTGTGTGTAGATAATAGGCATTCCGTCCCCCTCCTCCCTGTTCAAACATGTGGTGCCCATGATGCGCTCGGAGAGCATGGACATCACTGAGTCACTCGTATTGGGGCTTGGCAGGACCAACCCCATCGCCTTCAGGTGGGTGGAAATGTCCTGCTCCCGCTGAAGTAGCATTACATCCAATAAACATACAATGTCCTTGTTACAAAGTACATGTTAAAGGACCAGATAGGACTAGATTTTTTTTATTATTATTCAATATGTAAATTTAAAAGAATCAGTCTAGAGGCACTTCATTTTAAAATAATGGAATTGCAAGTTGTGAGGTTAGAATTTCATTTTTTGGGAACTCACATGGAATTTTGCAATTCTAAACTTTGTAGAGAGCTGCTGGAGGAACTGAACCCCATCATCAAAGAGGCTCTAGAGAGAAGACCAGAGGTGAGAACGGCACACCTCTCCTCACGTTCTATCACACACATCATTGGTGCATGCACTTGTCTGTTGTTTCATTTGATTGTAGAGAGAATCTGAAACACTGCTCTCTGTGTGTGTGTGTTTGTTTGTGTGCGTGTGTGTGGTTGTTTGTGTGTGCAGAACATGAAACGACGCCGGCGTCGCGACATCCTCAGGGTCCAGCTGGTCCGGATTTTTGAGCTGCTGGCTGATGCTGGTGTCGTCAGTCAGACGTGGGTCCCTCCCTGATATACACCAGACTCAGTTCTAGAACAACCAAGTGTTGCTGGGTTTTTTGTTTTTGTGTGTGTGTGTGTGTGTTTTGAACCTTTTTATGTACATGTATGTGCTTGTATTCACTTTATGTGTGTCTATTGGTGTGCTCATCTGTATGTGTGTGTGTGTGTAGTGCAAGTGGAGGACTGGATGGGGAGACGCACTCTCTGAACGGGACTCTGCTGGAGTACGTGGACCTGACGCGGCAGCTCCTGGAGGCTGAGAACGACAAGGACTCCGACACGCTGCGAGACATCCGCAGCCACTTCAGCGCCCTGGTGGCCAACATCATCCAGAACGTTCCAGGTATACACACGCACACACACACACACACTGCCAGTAAAGGCAAACCATATTGTAGCTGACCCTTACCAGAATTAAGTATTTATTAAGGCTTTGTTTATTTTGTTTATTTGTTTAATTTGTTTTTTTTGTTTATTTTTGCCTTTTCCACTGTTAAAGACTAGCCTATCTGTAGCAAAGTGCACTCTGATGTTTTGACCTAGTGTGTGTGTGTGTGTGTGTGTGTGTGTGTGTGTGTGTGTGTGTGTGTGTGTGTGTACATTCAGTGCACCAGAGGAGGAGCATCTTCCCCCAGCAGTCCCTGAGACACAGCCTCTTCATGCTGTTCAGCCACTGGGCCGGACCCTTCAGCATCATGTTCACCCCGCTGGACCGCTACAGCGACCGCAACATGCAGATCAACCGCCACCAGTACTGCGCCCTCAAGGTACACACTTGCACAAGAGAGAGACACACACACACACACACACACGTAGATGTGTGTACAGTGTAGAGAATAGATGGGACGAATAGACTCATAGCTTTATAATGCAGTGAACAGGTCTACAGTGTATTGTAGTAGTGTACAGTGTATTTATCTGATTCCCAGTCGTTTGATGTAGGCAATTCCATTTAGATACTGAGTCTAAGCTTGAAGCTATGGAAGTTGTTACACTGCCAGGTTCTCAAGAAGCTCTTGTTATATTGTATGGTGTACAAGCAAACCTGTTCAATTATAGTGTCTGTGTGTGTCTATGTGTGCCTGTGTGTGTGTGCGTGCGTGTGTGTGTGTGTGTGTGAGACAGGCCATGTCTGCTGTCCTGTGCTGTGGGCCTGTGGCTGATAATGTGGGCTTGTCGTCTGACGGCTACCTCTACAAGTGGCTGGACAACATCCTGGACTCTCAGGACCGCAAGGTAAAGCCCAGACAACGACACACGGCGAGGCTAACCATGTTCACAGTATCAAGTTGCTTCTCTTTCCAATGTCAGATGATGAATGCGATTTTAGTGCTTAGAGCAGTGGAGCAGGGAAGAAGCTCTATACGTCTGTCTGTTGCCATTGTTCATCAGTCAAAGAATCCTGAAAGATTCATACCTTGTTCATTTGGGGTACATCCTGTGCTGTTCACCCCAGCTGTGCACCCAATAGACATTCTACCCTGTCTCACGTTAATAAAAGCTTCACAGATACATAAATGATGAAGAGTCGGGGTTATTGTAGGTTGTTCTTCATTGTCTGCTGTTTTATCAAAGTTTCATGAATTAAAGGTTCCCGGAAATCTCAAAAGCTTAGTCACCTGCTTTATTCATTGCTGTTAACATTGAAGAGAGATTGGATGCATCCAAAGTCATGTTGTGTACTGACCCCCTACCTGTCTACACACACACACACACACACACACACACCTGTCCCCAGGTGCACCAGCTGGGCTGTGAAGCAGTGATGTTGCTGCTGGAGCTGAACCCTGAGCAGAGCAACCTCATGTTCTGGGCCGTGGACCGCTGCTACACGGGCTCACGCCGCGTTGCCTCCGGCTGCTTCAAGGCCATCGCCAACGTCTATCATAACAGGTATTTGGCACACCAGATTGTCTGTGTGCATGTGACTGTGGTGTTTGTACTCCTTGAACCACTATAGCAAATGCATCAAATGTGTAGATGTGCATTTGTTTTTTTTTTGCCTGTCTGTTGATCATACAGTATATCTGAGATGTTTGATATGAGATGCGTATTCACTTGTGTAACTGTGTGTGTGTGTGTGTATGTCTTTGAAGGGATTACCAGTTTGACACTGTGGTGCTGCTGAATCTGATCCTGTTCAAAGCAGCTGATTCATCCAGAGAGATCTACGAGGTCGCCATGCAACTGCTCCAGGTGTAGCTCAAAGACATCTCAACACACACACACATCCATCCATTCAAAACAAACACACACTTCATCTGTACTTCAGTTGAAAAATGCAAACATCATGAAACCCTAACTTGTCAGACTGGTACTGTGTGTTAAGGCACTGGTCTTGACTTGACATTAACTGTGTGTGTGTGTGTGTGTGTGTGTGTGTGTGTGTGTGTAGATCTTGGAGCCCAAGCTGTTTCGTTACGCCCACAAGCTGGAGATCCAGAGGAGTGACGGCATCCTGACTCCACCCTCTCCACTACCCCACCTGTACTCTCTGTCCTACTACCAGCTGAGTGAAGAGCTCGCACGTACTTACCCAGAGCTCACACTGCCTCTATTCTCAGGTTATAATACACTCTCACTCACACTCTCTCTCTCTCACACACACACACACACACACACACCCACACACACACACCAATGTCCAACCAATGTCTACTCTTTGTCCTACTATCCATCTGATCAAAGAGTTGACCCACACTTACACACACACCACCTGGCTCTCCTACCTCTACTCTCTGATCTACTGCCAGCTAAGAAAGTGCCTGTCTGCACTTATACAGAGGACACACTGCATCTATTGTCATGCACACATGCTCCATGCTCATTCTCACCCTCTCCTTCTCACATGCTCTCTCTCTCTCTCTCTCTCTCTCTCTCACTCACTCACTCACACACACACACACACACACACACACACACACACACACACACACACACACACACACACACACACACACACACACACACACACACACACACACACACACACACACACAGCTGCCCCACCTCTACTCTGTCCTACTTCAATTTGAAAATTTTATCAGGTATTTTTGTCAGGTAAACAAACACTGTGTTTATGCTCCCCTCAACACAGTCCCATAGTCATATCCAAGCAAACATACTATCTGTTTAGCTGCGGAAGCCACAGAATGGTAACAGATTAAATTTAAGACGTTTGTGTGAAGTTTTCTGCTTTCATTTTGGCAAATAGCCAATAAACGGGATAATGTGTTGTCTGCAGGTCATTATAGGAAAATGTTTTCCTTCAGGACGAATCAAGTCCTGTTCGGCGGACAATACATTATCCCTTACTTATATTTCCATTGTGCCTGTCATCTTGAGCTATGCTGATTTTTGTTTCCTCCTGCAGAGGTGAGCCAGCGCATTCAAACAGCGCACCCTGGTGGCCGGCAGGTGATGTTGCACTACCTGCTGCCCTGGATGAACAACGTGGAGCTGGTGGACTTCAAGCCGTCGGTGCGGCGGCAAGAGGAGCCTTCTTCGGGCGAGGACGAGGAGGAGACGCGGGAGAGGGAGATGATGATGGTCAATAGCCGGCGCTGGCTCAGGGGAGAGGGCTGGGGCTCGCCGCACGCCACCACCATGGTGCTCAACAACCTCATGTTCATGACGGCAAAGGTAAGAGAGACAAACACACACACTCTGTCACGACAGGCCTTACATTGCCACAGTAGTAGTGCTCAAGAACCTTATGTTCATAACCACCAAAGTATCATAATCTGTCACCACACCGCACATCTCCATCATGGTGTTAAACAACCTCATGTTGGTTGGCTGCAAAAGTGCGAGACTCATAGACACGCACACACAAACATACACACACACACACAGAGCACACTCTCTCTTATCACCTTACACTGCAGCATTATGTTCATTCCGCTGAAGTGCACCTGTGCTCTCTTTGGCTACCCAGTACGGAGACGAGTTTGCCTGGTCTGAGATTGAGAACGTGTGGACCACCCTGGCCGACAGCTGGCCCAAGAACCTCAAGATCATCCTGCACTTCCTCATCAGCATGTCTGGAGTCAGCAGCGACCCCAGCCTCCTGCCCTACGTGAGTGACAGGAGAAGCATCCAATTACAATGCAGTACATCTGTCACTAGTCAGTACATCTGTCACAAGCAGGGCATGTGATTGGCTCCTGTCTTTAAAAAAATCAAATCAATGTTGTGCCTTTGTATGTTACAGTATTTGTGTAATTATATTCTTAAGTAAGTAATGATTGATGTTTTGATTTGTTTGTGTTAAATGGCCTCACTGACTGTGTGTGTGGCTCTTATTTCTGGCTCTCTAGGTGAAGCGCGTGGTGGTGTACCTGGGTCGGGATAAGACCATGCAGCTGCTGGAGGAGCTGATGTGTGAGCTGGAGCTCACGGACCCCGTCAGCTCGGCCATCACGCACATGGACAACCCCCCTTACTACCGCATCACCTCCAGCTACAAGATCCCCTCTGCCACCTCAGGTATGCGCCTACAACTCCCACAATGCTATGGGGTATCAGGACTCACAGAGATCCCATATTGCTGGGGTCAAGTAACATATGTTGGAATTAGATTGGTTGTAGAGTGGTTTGCATAGCGTTTGAAAACAAGAGCAGCTTGTGGAGTGATGGCAGGAGGTGTTTTGGGCTAAATGAGACATCTGGCAGTATAGTTATTATGTGTCTGTTTTTGTGCTTGCAGGAACCACATCCAGTAGCAACACCATGGTGCCCGGACAAGATCAACATCACGAAAAGATGAAAGATCCCAACATGGAGGACAGGTAAGAACAGAGTACATTGTGTTTGTACACATGCATGTACTCTCTCTCTCACTCACTCACTCACACACTCACTCACTCACTCACAAACAGTGCTGTAGTAATGCTAGGGGTGTGCTGATATTGTGTTCTCTGTGCAGTTACACACACTTGGACATCTACAGTGGGTTGAACAGTAACCTGAACAGACAACACCATCGGCTGGAGTCTCGCTACAGCAGCAGTTCAGGAGGCTCCTATGAAGAGGAGAAGAGTAAGACACACACACACACACACACACACACACACACACACACAAACTCAAATCGAACAGGACCAATGCAATTGAAAATGCAAACAAAGACCAGTGGACCGTAGAGGTCTCTGATCCTTTGTTCTTCAGTCCTCAAAGCTCGCAATTGTTCTTGTTAAAAGTTCCCCTAAACAATCAATATTCCATTAGCAACACTTTCACTCAAAGTCCAACTCGTTCAACTAGTCAGGTCTCCTTAGAATGGTACGCCAGTACTCTCCTTTCTCACCCATTGGCTGTGTCCATCTAGGTGACTCCATGCCTGTCTATGCCAACTGGCGTCTGAAGGTGATGGACTACAACAGACCAGAGCCGCTGCCCTTCCCCCCTACTGGAGGCTGCTGGTCCCCGCTGGTGGACTACCTGCCTGAGACCAACACACCTGCTGTGTCGCTGCACAGGTAAAACATATACACACATACACAAGCACTATGAAAAAATGCATCTGTGGTTGGAGGTGATTCTTTCTGAGCTTTCAAGCTTATCAATGACTTTGTTTTGATGATTTTGATGATTTTTTTTCTCTAACTCCACTCTCTATCTTTCTCCTGTCTCTCTCTCTACCTCTCTCTACCTCTCTCTCTACCTCCCTCTACCTCTCTCTCTGCAGGTGTAACATAGCTGTGATCCTGCTGACAGATCTCATAGTGGACCATGGGGTCAAAGTGGAGTGGGGCGCATATCTCCATCTGTTACTGCATGCCATATTCATAGGTGAGACGGTACTTCCCCTTTACACCGGTAAAGCCGGCATGGGGATGCATGCATTTCATACAGACGTGTGTGTGTGTGTGTGTGTGTGTGTGTGTGTGTGTGTGTGTGTGTGTGTGTGTGTGCACTCAGATGCTGACCCTTATTGTTGATGTCTCCTCAGGTTTTGACCACCAGCATCCAGAGGTTTATGAGCATTGCAAACGCTTACTGCTCCACCTGCTGGTCGTCCAGGGAACCAACAGCAGCGTCCAATCGCTGGCCTCCGTTCTGCTCCGCAACCGCGAGATCAACGACCCCAAGGTGCTCGCTGTCAAACCAACCCTGCAGGAGTTTAACCTGACTGGTAAGAACCTGTCCACTGCACTCTACTCTACTCTTCTGACGGACAGGGACTGGGGAGGTGTCCTGGAAAGAAATGCATGAATGCAGTCCTGGATGTATACTTTATGGCACTGTTCCGTCTGTAAAGTTGACCACGATGTTGTACAGAAAACGGGACACACATGTTCTGGATGTGAACATTTCATTTGTCTGTGCAGTCTCTGCATGTTTTTGGTGTTCTCATTTTTATTTGTGTTTTTTTAAGGCTGACACTAGAGGGCAGTGTTGATCTAGAGGTCCTTCATGCATTAATATCTAGTGTGTGTTTGTGTTTGATGAGGCATGAAAACTTGAATGTAATTTCCTAAATACAGTAGCATACTATGAAGCTTATGATCAGTTTTATAACTTATGTTTGTGTGTGTGTGTGTGTGTGTACACTCTCTAATTACTCTTTGCTCTAACTCTCCTCTCTCCTCTTGCTTCTCCTCTCCTGTGTATCTTCAGGCGTGAGTGAGCTGGTCCCTGACTACCAGCCTTCGCCCATGACAGACTCAGGCCTGAGCTCCAGCTCCACCTCCTCCAGCATCAGCCTGGGGAGCAGTGCCCTACCCCACCTGCCCCCCGCCCTCAACGAGGTCGACCTGTCCGCCGAGCAGGACCAGCGGGTCAAAGCCCTCATCGAATTCATAACCTCCAGGTAACGGCACGTCATACTGTAGACAACTGCAGTCTAGTGATGGGGGCTCCATGATTTTGGTTTTAAAACATGTGCAGCTCAGTTGTTGTCTGTGTCAGAGCTGTGTTGACGAATCTAACCAGTATGAGTTGTTAGTGTTAATAACGGCAGATAGAATATGAGGAACGCCTGCGCTTTCATTGTTGTAATCTAACCTGTGTGGGTTGTTATTGCTACTGGTGGCTGAAGGGATGTGCTTTGTGCTTTTGCTCTCAGTATTGCGATTGCTGAAAGCGACTTTGTTTTGTCCCGTACCTGCAGCCATGTCTAACCGGATGGCGGTACTGTTTGCCTTCTGTGTGTGTGTGTGTGTGTGTGTTTGTTGGTGTGTACATACTCCAGTTTGCAGTGTCTGTGTTGGTATGAATTACTCATACACTCATGCATGCCAGGCTGGTGTTCATCTCTACGGAGTGAAGTGTTCTCTGAAGTCACAGTATAGGCAAGCGCTACTTCCTGTCATTAACACTCTCATCTCTGCCCTGATTGGTTGGCTCACAGGAAGCGGGGTCCTCTCTGGAACCATGAGGACGTGTCCCCGAAGAACCCCAACATTAAGAGTGCGGACCAACTGAGCGTGTTCCTACGGCACGTGGTGAACGTGTTCAAACAGACACAAGCAGGTAAGCGCATACTTCTTCACTAGAGTAGACAGAACACCATTGTAATTGCACGTCCTGTGTGATATTAGGGACTTCTGATATGTTTTTTGTTCTGATTTGTTTTTTGTTTTTTTTTTCCCCCATTCGTGTGTATAATTCTGAAATGTGTGCACAGGCATGCTTGTATCTGTTTGTCTGTGTCTGTGAGTCTTTAGTTCTGGATGTGAACATGATGCATTCTTTTATCTGTGCGTTTATCTGCTTATTTTCTGTGTGTGTGTGTGTGTGTGTGTGTGTGTGTGTGTGTGTGTGTGTGTGTGTGTGTGTGTGTGTGTGTGTGTGATTATGTAACTGTTTGTGTTATTTTGTGTGTGTGCTACCAGGTTACCAGTTGGAGCAGCTGCTGAGCGAGGCGGCTCTGCAGACGGCTCTGTCCTGCTCGTCTCGTCACTACGCCGGCCGCTCCTTCCAGATCTTCCGCGCCCTCAAGCAGCCGCTCACTGCAGCCACCCTGTCCGATGTGCTCTCACGCCTCGTGGAGACAGTGGGAGACCCAGGAGAGGAAGCCCAGGTATGTATGACGCACGCGCAGACAGACACGCACACACGTGCACACACCTTCTCAGAAGAGTGTGTGTGGGAGACACACAGACACACACACACACTGCCATACAGATCTCCACATCCCCAACTCACTTCACTGACTTGTAGTAGAGTTAAACACACACACACACACAGACACTGCACATGAAATACATGCACCATATCAGTTACTCATACCCCATCTTCTGCTTGTTAGACACTGTTGAATCTACAGTCGTGTAGACCACACACACACACACACACACACACACACACACACACACACACATGCATGAACAGACACACATCCCCTCTCCAGTCCCAGCCTGTGGATGATTCATGGCTTGCTGCAAAGGAGGTCTGTCCAGACACTGGGGACCATTTGCTCTGATTCACCAGCCGAGTGCATCTATTTAAGGGTCAGACTGAGTGGGCCACGGCTCCATTTCCCTTTCATTTATGGGCTGTCTGGCCAAGTGGCCCATCTCTTACACACACACACACACACACACTCACACACAGCTTCCTCACAGCTTCCTCACTTCCTCTCTCTCACGCTCATTCATCGGATGTACATGTCCCTTATTTTCTTTCTCTCTCTCTCTCTCTCTCTCTCTCAGGGCTTTGTCATAGAGTTGTTACTGACTCTGGAGGCTGGTATCGACACACTTGCAGACACCATGAAGAACTATGACCTGCTTACTGCTCTGGCACAGTAAGACACAGACCACACACATCTTTACATGGCCTGACACACTATAATAAAGGAAGTCAGGGAAATAAAAATATATGACACACCAAATAAAGGAAGTCAGGGAAATAAAAATATATTAATTGTGTTTGTAATACAATAGATCTTATGGCTTGTTCTTAAAATACTTGCCATACTTTGTACTAATTTTGTTGTCTGTTGCATAAATAAATGTGTGCTATTGAGTGTACTGTGTGTTTTGGTGTAGTGTGCACCATTGCTTCACTGATCCCTGTCTGCTCTCTGCAGGCCGTCATCCCATGATCCTCTACTAGGCACCAAGTTTGCAATCAACCGCAAGAGCACGGGTCAGCTCAACCTGAGCAGTGGCGCCGGCCTCCTGCACGCTCACTACAGCCACGCCCGCTCCAACTCACTGCGCGCCAGCCTCCTGTGTGAGCGCAAGGGCGACCGTCGCCGCAGCAACACGCTGGACGTGGCCGAGCGGCTGGGCGGTAGTAACGGCAACCTGCCGCGCACCCGCAGCCTGTCCTCGCTGCGAGAAGGAGGAGGGGGAGGCATAGCAGGTGGAGGAGGAGGTGGTGGAGGACCTGGGACAGGTGAGGAATCAGGCATCACTTCCTGTGTGTGTGTGTGTGTTGTGTTGTGTTGTGTTGTGTTGTGTTTTTTCTTCAAAAGAATGCTAGCTTATTCACTGTTCTTTGAGTATGTTATTTTAGGCTAGTTTGAGCACTAAGCACTGAGTAGACATTCATCAGTTCTTACAATGATTTGTGTAAATGGCCATCGTTGGCACATTGTTGTCAGATGAACATCACCACCAAACACATTTTACACCAGTGTGAACCTCACATGTTCTGCTGTTTCCCCCGTAGGCAACATAGCATCACATGAAGAGTTTGGTTCCAAAACGCTACAAATCGATTTTTGAAAATATTCAAAAGTCATGAATATTAAGTCATAAATATTGACCAAATCTCAATTATGTTGATTTTATTATGTAAAAATAAATCAAGTAAAAGCAAACCAAATGTAGATTCACTGATATATCTGAAAAACAAAATGTAAAAAAATTATTTCTGAAAATTCATTAAAATGGTGGATATAGTGTTTTGGAACCAAACTCTTTATATACACATGCAATATTACACCTTAAAGGCACATCCATTAATAGACAAAATGCCTTTTCCTTGAATCCTGCATCCTAGGCAACACGGCGCCACCGGCCGACCCAACCAACCTGATGGCGACGGTGTTCTGGATCGCGGCTTCACTCCTGGAGTCGGACTATGAGTTCGAGTACCTGCTGGCGCTGCGGCTGCTCAACCGGCTGCTGGGTCACCTGCCGCTGGAGCGGGCGGAGAGCCGCGAGAGGCTGGAGCGCGTGCAGGCCAAGCTCAAGTGGTACAGCTTCCCCGGCCTGCTGCAGCTCTTCCTCAAGGGCTTCACGTCGGCTGCCACACTCGAGCTCACCATCCACCTGCTCAGCAAGCTCATCAGCGTGGCACGACACACGCTTGTCGACCCACCGCAGGTGGCAGGTGAGTCTGGGACTACCCAGGAGGGTCAGAAAGTAGAGTAGGTGGATGCTTGATGGTAGATGGTTGGATGGTTTGTGTGTGTCTGTGAGTGCATTTTTTTGTGGATGAACTGAATTGGAGATATACAGCTACATTTACATGGGTGTGTACACAGATCGGTTTCTGTGTGTGTGAGTTGGAAGTGTAGATGGGACCACATGTACTCTGTTTTATGGTTAAAGCCATATCCAAGAGATAAGCACAGAGCTCTTGTAGTGACTTTTAGACTTTTAAGTGCCTTGAGATTTAATACGATAGCATTACGGTCCTGTCTAGATCCTTATTGGGTTTAGTGTCTGTGTCTGTCTGTCTGTGTGTGTGTCAGACGCACTAGAAGACCAGACATTAGATCAGTCCTCAGTATTTTCACCTGACCTCATGTGACTCGTGTTCAGCTGACTGTTAGATGAGTATTAGAAATAATATCCTAATATGCATGCACACATAAAATATTGTCATGCAAGTTAAATACCTTTCTTCACTTGTGTGAAAAATACAAGCCCATTTTTTATCATCTGTGATTGGACTTGAATCACTGATTTCTGAGCTTTTAGCCTTCTGCAGCTAAAATGGTTCCAAGCTAATGGCTACTACTTCTTCTCTTTGTTGGTCCTGTTTCCCTGTCAATAGGCTTCCCTCTGAACATCCTGTGCCTGCTGCCTCACCTGGTGCAGCACTTCGACAGCCCCACGCCTTTCTGCAAAGAGACGGCCGACCGCATCGCCAAGGTGTGCGCCGAGGAGAAGTCGGCCACGTTGGCCAACCTGGCGCACATGAT
The DNA here is from genome assembly GCA_027481765.1 of Tenualosa thibaudeaui. NCBI lineage: Eukaryota > Metazoa > Chordata > Actinopteri > Clupeiformes > Clupeidae > Tenualosa > Tenualosa thibaudeaui. The sequence continues at coordinate 7,974,465 of JAIFZK010000023.1, read as the reverse complement.
GAGCCTGTACTCAACGCACACTTACCAGCGAGACAGCACGAACTGGATCAACGTGGTCTGCCGCTACCTGCACGACTCCTTTGCCGACATCACCTTCAACCTGGTCACTTACCTGGCTGAGGTGAGCCTTGATGTCTCCATCAACTCCTGTCGTCCCCAAGTTACCCCCCAGTGTGTGGTGTGCTAGAAAAGGCATTCCAGAGCAGATCCACCAAAACACTGAACCAGACAAGTGTGGTTATCTGTTTTGATTTGAATGTTATTTCACTCAGTTGAAAATATCCAGCACTCTCAACACTAATTTTGTTAATGCCAACAACCAAAGTGGTTAGCAACTATGGTGTATGGAACCGCACCCCAGATTAGTAAATTTTTGAACAGAAGGGAACAATCCAAAACCCGTGATCAGATGCAGTGCATTTGCTCATCTCTGAAGTTTTCTATTTCTTCTCTCTATTGCTCTCCCTCCCTCTAGCTTCTGGAGAAGGGGTTACCCAGCATGCAACAGTCCCTCCTGCTGATCATCAACAGCCTGCTGAACTACATCGACCTGTCTGCTGCACCCGTCAAGCAGTTCAACCTGGAGATCATGAAGACCATTGGCAAATACGTGCAGGTCAGACATCACTATTGCGCGCACAGCTGTTCAGCAAGCAAGTAGGCAAGCTTGAGCCTTGGTCTCTTAGACTGTAATGAGTTGTCTAAAAACTGGTGTTTTGCTTTTGAACTAAATGCACACAATTTGTGTACAATCCAAACTGGAATTGCAGACTTGGAAATACACATATTTCCATTTAAGTCCTGGTCATCCCATCTGGCAAATGATTGGAGCAGGATAGGATACAGGTATCCAGCATGTCCTTTTTCCAATCAGGCTGAGATATGGCATGTGGCAGCCAGTTGAGAGGAGTGAGTTGGGGGGTCAGTGTCACGAGGCAGAAGGGTCAGACTCTACCCACTGTATCACCCATCCCCCTACTCATTCATGACTGTACATTTTCATGAGCACTTTTGTACGTGTTTGTATGCGTGTGTGTGTGTTAAGGGGAGAGGATCTTTTTTAGAGTGTGATCTTCCAGCAGCCTCCAGGCTTAGAGTGACATAGTAGGCTCGTGAGGGGGGTGTGTGTGTTGGAACTGCCACATTATTCTGCCTTCTCTAATCTTTATGGAAGCCATTCACTGCACTGCCCTGACCTCAAGCTGGATGGATGGATGGATAGAGAGAGAGGGGGGGGGAGGGCTAGCAGAGTGGGGAGGAGTTTTTCTTTTTTACCTCCATTCCATCTTCCTATTCCTACGCCCTCAGGACAATTCTCTACTCACTGCTCTCTCTAGTGTGTCTGTCGGACGTGTTTGTGGGTGTCTGTGTGTGTCTGTCCATGTGCAATGTCATGTGAGCAAGCAAAAGAATATGTTTCATTTTGCACTGCTGGGATTAGTGTTGAGATGCACTGAGGCACTTTTTTGTTGTTTATTTTTTGTTTTGTTGTTTTGTTTGCTTTTTATATACAAACAATATTGAAGTGAGCGAGTGTGTGTTGGACTTGTCACTGGTAATTTATAGGGGCGTCTTCCTGCCCAGTTAGAGAATGCGTTTATCTTAATGTGTTCCTCAGCAAATTGAATCAGTGTGTTTCCCATACTGCAGAAATCAGTGGGTGGACTGACCCATTATTATCATTGTCCACCTACTAACACTATTACCAGGAACACACCTTAACTGAAAGGGCACAATATTTAAATGAATCCAAATTAAAAGGGAACATTTACAGTTAATTCCTGTGAATTATTACAGTTCAGTAATATCTGGTGTTTTTGTGGTGTATTGTTGCTGCTGTGTATTCTTGGCCTTTTAACAAGAAGCCATGCTCATGTTATAGATCAAGAGCTTTATCACACGTTCATCAACACATTCACAGTGTTGTTCATCAGCACCACCAACAGTGTTGAAGAAAAGTCATAGAGTAAACAGCCCTGTAGTGATAGTGGTGTATTCAGGCTGCAGGGCATTTGTTGCATAACTCTGGGAATCAGGCGCTCTGCACTGTGCATTGTGCTGTTGTGAGACACTGTAAGCTGCAGATGTGCAGGATAATATTTATTTTTATGGGTTTTACGTTAGAAGTGCCTATACAGTTCATATATCCTTCTAGGAAAGTAAGTTAGTGAAATAAGCCAAAATGTACTGCAATACTGACATAATTATGATTCTAATGCCTACTCGTTATCAAAGCCAATAAAATCTCATTGAATTGGGCACTTCAGCGTATGTCAGGCTTGGAATGGAAAGTAATTACTGTACATATGGTCGCTTTGGCATTGGTCTTTGATTTGAGCTCTGCTGAAAGCTTTATGTGCTTGGTTCTGCTGTACAGAGTCCGTACTGGAAGGAGGCCCAGAACATCCTGAAGCTGGTGGTGTCGCGCTCAGCCAGCCTGGTGGTGCCTGACGAGGTGCAGCGCTCGTACAGCACCGAGTCGTCTTCGGGTTCGCCTGAGATCGCCTTCACACGCATCTTTAACAACTCCTCCAAAGAGCTGCCCGGGAAGACACTGGACTTCCACTTTGACATCTCAGAGGTGCCGTCATCCCGTTGATCCTACTCCTAGTTGTTGCATTTTTCATCGGCTGTTTTAATCAGTTTGATCCTTGATAACTTCATCCTTTTGCCACACAAAATAAGCATTGTAATGCAGAATTCTTCCTCCTTCATAAATTTGCCAAAATGTAAATTTTGCCAATATGGAAAAGACAAGGGATCTAAAATTCCTTTTACTGACTACATACTTCTGTAAGATTTTGGCAGTACTGAGGTTACATTGACCCAAGGCCGTTCTCTCCCACAGACGCCCATCATAGGGCATAAGTACGGGGACCAGCGCACGGCGGCCGGTCGTAACGGCAAACCACAGGTCATCGCTGTGACCAGGAGCACCTCCTCCACCTCCTCTGGCTCCAATTCCAATGGCCTGGTGCCAGTAAGTTGGAAGAGACCACAGCTATCACAGGTGTGTGAGCGCATGTGTGTGTTGACATCCCCATGAGACTTGATCTGGGGAAAATAATAGTGAATGTTGTGTGAAATAGTGAAAGCGTGGTAGGGAATGTTACGTAGGACAGTAGGTGTGTGTGTGTGTGAGATTTGTTTGTTTAACTCATGTAGGATGTGGTTATAATTAGTGTATATGTTAATATACTATGGTGTGATAACTTGCAAATGGAATGTAATGAGTTATCGTCTGTCTCTTTCTATCTCTGCAGAGGAGGACCAGAGAGAAGCTGATGAATGTATTGTCCCTGTGTGGGCCTGAGTCAGGCCTACCGAAAAACCCTTCGGTATGACCTTTCGCCTCTAATGTGTCACACACATCCATTTCCTCTCGTCACAGCAACAAACATTTGAAAACTAACTCGTGCATCTGTTCTTTTTTTCCCTCTAGGTGGTGTTCTCGTCCAATGAGGATCTGGATTCTGGAGACCAGCAGACCAGTCTGATCCCCACTGTAGAGGAAGTGACACGGGAGGAGGAAGTGCAAGCAGAGGATGCAGGAAGTGAACAGCAGTTTGGAGTGTTTAAGGACTTTGATTTCCTGGACGTTGAGTTGGAAGATGCAGAGGTGAGGACAGTGCAGCAGATCTCCTCCTTGCTAAGCCTGACTTATGTGTTGTATGGCTTAGTGCCCCTGAGCTGGCATTTTATGCAGTTCTGAAGACCCAACTGAAGGTGTATGTTTCTCAGCAGATTTTTAAAGCCTCGAAAACTAACATCAAACTTTAAAGTATGAATGAACAAATTAAAAAAGTTATTTGTGTAGTTAATTTATGTGTATTATATGTTTGTGTGTGTGTGTGTGTGTCTGTCTGTCTGCCCACACCTCTGTCTTGGTGTCAGCTGTGGTGTCTCACACTCTCTCACTAACTCCCATTCTTGTCTCTCCTCTCTTGCCACAAGGAGCTGCAGGTAAGATCTCCTGTGTAACGGTTCTGTACTGGGCCAGCAAGCCTTTTGGAGGCTCTGTCAAAAGCCCCACCCCCCCCCCCCACCCCCTGCACTCTTCACTAGTTGCTCTCAAACCCCAAACCCCACCTACCACTTTCTGCCCCTCTGACAATCATCCAGTGTTTTTCCACGCACTGAATGGCATTCGCTGCAGAGGGCAGCCAGTGGAGCATGTCCTGCCCAAGTCTGTGCGATGTTTTATTGTTTGTTTTTTTCTTTTGTTTGCTTGTGTAGAATTCATAATGTGCTGTGTTCTTGTGGTAGTGGTCGCAGTTGTAGTGTCTCTGAAGGGAAATCTCCCATTCCGATGCTGTTTGTGTAATATGGCATGAAAAGTGTGTAGCAAGTGTGTGTGTGTGTGTGGTTGGCTAGTCATTATTTAATTTGCATTGATGCATATGCATATTACCTTTTTGTAGAGTTCTTTGATTTTTTTTTGTGCTTTTTCATTCCACTCATGCTGTAGGGTGAAAGACTGTCTCATATCAATCAGATTGTAAAGAGTTAACAAGCTCTGGTTACGGTAAAAGTTGACTGGGCTGCATCATCAAAATTATATAATCAAAAATATGTCCACATGTTCGCTAGTGGTGTGTGCAACACTTTTATTTGTGTTGTTTCGTCTTCTGTTCCATAGCATGTGCACTAACAGTGTTTGCTCTGTGTGCCTGTAGGGAGAGAGCATGGACAACTTCAACTGGGGCGTGCGGCGGCGGTCGCTGGACAGCATGGACAAAGGGGACACGCCGTCACTGCAGGAGTGCCAGTACACAGGCAGCACACCCAGCCTAAACCTCACCAACCAGGAGGACACGGACGAGTCGTCCGAGGAGGAGGTACTGAGTGCTAGCCAGATTCTCAACCGATCCAACCTCGTAAGTCCCGTCCCCTTGGTCCAACCCCTCTCCCCAACTCCCAAAAGCGAACAAATCCCCCCCCCCCCCCTTAACCCCAAACCCCTGGCTCTTGACAGGGGTGCAGGCATGGTGTGTGAATGTGTTGCTGAGCTGAGCTGGGATGGGCTGGGACAGGCTGGGCTAAAGCCACTGCCGCTGTGCCCCACCCAAAACCCCTCACCCACCCCACCGCTCCATCCCCCCTCACGCAGGCGCAGCTTAGACGCTTGCTTCCGCTGGTAACTGGCACGCCTCTTCACCCCAATCTCAGCAGCCCTAGCTACAACCCCCTTCCACCACCACCCTCCTTCTTCACTGTATCCTCTACCAGCAAGCTGAGGGTCCAGCTCTCCAGGGTGGCCTCTGGTGGATCGACTCTCTGCCTCTCACCCAATCCTCCCAAATGCTCCCTTTTTTATTTTTTGTTTTCCCTTTACTTTGTTTCTTTCTTATGGTGGTAAGTAGTTTCCTGTGCTTTGGGAGTTTTGGGACTCCCTTAATAGGATCTTTTTTATATAATAAACACCAGTCTCCCACATCCTGACTAATACTTTTAGAAACTCACCCAGTAGAAATGTCATAGCAAAAGGATGATTCACCTAATAGCATGACCCCGTTTGACCCTGCTTGCACCGAGAAGCTGTCAGAACTGGGGCTTTGAGCATGACTTTCCTCCAGCTGCTGTCATGTGGAATCTCCTCCGACTCCTCTGCCTCTTGGTACAAAGCTGCCAGCAGCAGAGCAGGCCATCAGTATTAGACCCGCAGGCACACTGATGGGCCAAACGCCGCCTTGGAGTGACACGCCTGCTTCTCTTCCTCTTACACCTCCTTTTCCTCCTCCTATTCTTCCTCCTTTTTTTCCTCTGCTTCGTAGTGCGCTGAGTGAGCAAGACTGAAGTGTGTTCTTTGCGCTGCTGTGAATCTCACACTGCAAGAGATTGAACTGCACTGTACTGCGCTGAACTGTTTATAGCATGCGGCATGTTGCCTGGTGGAGAGAAGAGAATTAATTGAATTGGAAAGCAAAGATGAAGAACTGTTGTGACTGCTATGTCCATGTTCTTGAAGTAACTTGCCAGATAACAGTTAAACTAAAGATACTTGAGCCTGTAATCCTGCAATTATCCAACTCTGACAGCATGTAATTTAAAACGTTCAGGTCAATACACTCATCTGTTTCTCTTTGTCTCTGTGGAGCTTGGTTGTGCCCGTCTTGGACTTTTCAGAAGATCACAATTTCCATGGTCAAAAACTCCTTGGTCTCTCCCTTCCCACAGCTTAATAGCGACTCGGCCACAGACGACGCCACATCCAATCACGTTGACTCGCTGCAGCAGTCCCAGGAGTCCTCCAGCAGTGTTCTGACAGAGGAGGCCACACCCACGCCACCTTTGCCCCGCCCTGACAGCCCTGCCCCTGAGACCGCCCACTCGGACAGCAATAGCAGCCAGCTGCCTGAGGTGGGGCTAATTGGGAATCAATTTAAACTGTGGTGCACGGGTGCCTTCTAGCTTCCTCTTTCTGTAGGCCTTCTCTCTATGCCCTCTCGCAATGCTCTCTCATACTTCCCTGCTCAAGTGTCCCACAGTGTCCCACAGATCCTGTGGGACACCTTTTCATCATCTTATCTTTTGTGGCCCAATGACAATTGTTGGGTGTTTTTTGTGACTATCAATCCCTTATCCTGTTATTCTGCCTCGCTTTTTCGGGCTTTGCTGGGGTGTTTAGTTGTAAGTGCTTGCTTCGTTGCTTGCTGTGTGATTTTTGGGAGAGTGATTGTCATCACAATCAACACCTCAGGCCTGCTGAGCTAGAACAGATGAGTCGGGGCCTTAAAAACACTATGAATCGTTTAAACCTATTGGAAAGCTTCCAGTCTCGTCCATGGACCAGCCAACATTAATGTGAGTATCCACTGCAAGTTATCAAGTGTGTCAAGAAGCACACTAAACCCAAAATAACTGTTTGCTGAGTTAGGCAGTATTCAAAATGGCCAAATATTAACATACTAACCTGCAATGCTCTGCCACCTTTTTAACAACACTAAACAAATGTCATTGTTTATCTGTGGTCACAGTTACATATTGCAGACATCTTTGTTCACATTCATTTGCAGGGTTGGTATCCAGATGATGCCACGATCAAAGTGACACATATTTCAATCATCAAGTTTATGATTAACTGAATTGAGTTGAATTTAATTGAATTAACATTTTGTGCTGTTAGCCTATTGAAGGATCTTGACCACAAGGGTAAAAAGGTTATTATTCAGTTATTGTTGTGTCAGTGGTGTTCTTCCTGGGCACCATTCATATTGAGAGACCCCTCCCACTCTTCTTGCCCCCCTCCCTTTTTCACGTGCTCAGATGTGTGTGAATGAAAGCTTAACTAAGGTGTTCGCCTGGGTTTAGTCCAATTCAGTCTGGTAGTGCTGGGACTGGCTGTGCAGACGCCACTCTGTCATATCTTGAAGATCAGCCCAAGGACATCTCCTTCATCATCCTCGGCTCTTAGCGTAATGAAGCCCTGAGATAAAACCATCAATACTCTTAGTCATCCCCCCTGGCTGCCATGCCGCACTACTCCGCTCAGCGTCGTGCCGCGCCACACACCCCCTAAAAGCTTTCCGTAATACTGCGTGGCGCTTTGGCCGCCTGCCATGGCCCTGCCTCCTGTTAATGCATTAGAACTCTTAAATAAGGTAAAGAGAGAGAAGGAAGGGGGGTGGGGGTGGTATGAGGCGGAGAACAACGCAACATGAGGAATTTCAATTAGACTCTTTCTCTTTGTCCCTTTCTTTCTTTCTTTCTTTCATCCTTTCTTTTTTTCTCTATCTTTTTACTGCTCTGTTTTATCTCCATCTTTCTCCCTCTCCCCCCTCTCTCTCCTCCTTCTGTTTCTATTCAATCTTCTCATTTCTCTCCCTCTCTCACCCCCTCTTCAGCACGGGTCCTACTTAGTATACCCACCCCCCCACCCCCACACACACACACACCCACCCTTACCCTTAAATGAAACATGAAGAATGATGACACCACTGTGTTCCGGAAATCTGGCAGTGGAAGCCTTAGAGTGGTGTGTGTGGGGAGGGAGGGGGGTGGTTTAGTTTATTGCTGTCCTGACGTTTCTGATACAAGCACCATTGCTTTACTGTCCCCTTGCCGTTTTTTTTGTTCCAATAAATCTCTGTTTTATGGCCGGCCACAGCAGTCTCTTTGAAACACCGGCTCTTGGTGAGTCACGGCACGCTCTTCAATTAACAACGTGGGTGTAATGTCATTCATGATGTGTCTCTTGTCTCAAATTGGCCCGATGAATTGATCCATTGAGTGATTGATAGGCACGCTTGCCGCAGGTGAAGCAGGTTTAATTGGCTGCATTTTGTACCAGTTTTACGCCACATGTCTTAACTGATTTGGTTTACAACACACTAACCTCCAAGAGAAGCTAGACATACTAGTGGTCACAAATCTCTTTAAAAAAAAAAAAAAAAAAAAAAAAACAGGCACCTCCTTTGGACGCCCCTGGTCGGCTCCTTACGATGCCATTGTTTTATTAGTCCACAGGTGACACTGGAGGTCTTAAGTGTACGAGGCCCACAGATTGATTTTAAGCCCCCCATTTATTGATTTGTTCATTTCCCAACAGAAGCACAATCTTTGGAATGGCATATCCATCTCATGAATTGTGATGTGTTAAGGGTCCCTCTGTGATATTAAGAAACAGTGTTATGGTCAGTAGTGGTCAATCCGCCCGTTTATGCACCTCACTTAATGTTTGTACACGTTAGGCCAAAGACCAGTAGAATGCTGAAGAATCTGCTGTCTAAGCATTACAGGCTGTTATAGACTTAAGGAAATTAAATGGTGTGTGCGTGCGTGCGTGTGTGTGTGTGTTTTGTATTAAAGTTTTGTGTTTCTGTACGGTATGTGCATTTGCCTAGGGATGCATATAGAACACATATAGAATTGACATTGTGTTGAATCTGAATCCCCTTGTCCGTGTGTGTGTGTGTGCAGGATGCGGTTAGCGTGACGGCGGCCGATGAGCTGAGCAGCAGTGTGAGTGAGGACACAGGCTTTGGGAGCGCACCCCCACTACCCTCGGACACCACCGAGCTCTGCTGCGACTCCTCATTGCCAGACTCCCAGGACCCCCACGACGACCTGGACCCGGCCCCCCCTCCCCCGCCAGCCATAGACAGCCCGCCGGGGTCTCTTTGTGAGGTGGAGGAGGACGAGGGGGGCGGGGGGCCCACCTCTCTGTCAATGCCCATATTGCCCATGGTTCCTCCGCCCATCCCAGTAGCCGCGGCCCTGCCTCCGCCACCCCCGGAGCTTTTGCCCGCCAACCTGGGCCTGCTGGCAGACAGCCCGGCGGGCTCAGTGTGCGAGGACGATGTCACTCTAGCGCTCAAGGAGCTGGACGAGCGCTGTGAGGAGGAGGAGGCCGACTTCTCGGGCATGTCCAGGTGAGGAAGGGGATGCTCTGTTCTGCTCGGTCGCGTTGTGACCGAGTCAAATGGTTAGTAGCGTGCTTTTAAAATGGGGAGTTCTGCCCAAATCAAATTAACAGTGATTTTCTGCCTACTGGTCCAAGCGGTCGATCCCACTTGGGTAGCTTCTCTGCTACACAAATGATGCTGCTTCCTGCTGCAGTGGTTGTTACATGGTAATGATGGCAATCAGGAGAAGAATCGCCTCTCAGAAGCATTATGCTAAGTATGTGCTAGAAACTTTAACCCTTGTCTGTTTCTGTAGCGCTGTGGCAGAATGGCACACAATGAATTTTTTGTGATGAGTAAAACAATCATGATTACTCCCAAGGAGTGCTGATAATTATTGAATCCATTTGTTTGACATGTAACAGCCAACAAGAGTAGAAAGGAAATGGATTGGAGATTGTTTACACGCTGAAGTCTGAATTAATATCAAAATCAACCCGTATAAATAAAGCCAAAAAAGACATTATTTAAAATGGCAACATTTGCGGCATGGCTATCACCATGGTGACTGGTATAGTAACAAAAGGTTAACTGTCAGTCATACCTCGTCCAACAATGCGATGGTTACTTTCACTGTACGGCAGGACCTCAAGTTTCTCAACTCCACCATCTTTGCGTTACAAACGGCCACAATACATTTCTATAGGAGGACATTTTAAGTGATGCGTCTCCTCCTATATAAGTATCTCTGCTGAAAGTCAATCATTTATTTGGGTCTTAGTGGCTTCTAGAAGTTCTCATAGCACTCATAGCAGACAGACAGAGGTGGCATTAAGAACTAATGTTCTTAAAGAACTAAGAACTCAAAGTAGGCATGGAGCTGTGGCAGGGGACTGGAGGAGAGAACACGGTTGAAGGGTTGGTGGCGGGGGTTCTGCAGGGGGGAGGTTCTGCAGGGGGTTTGTGGGCAGTGATGGGTGAGCTCATAGCTGGCCCAGGCCCCCTTGGCTTGAGCTCCGGTTCTAAAGGAGGGGTAGCAGGGGGAGGCCCAGCCACTAGGATGCCTGTTTGAAGGTGGGCCAGCTTCAGCTCCGCCACTTGAGCTGAAGGTGGGCCAACGCTGGAGAAAGGACATTGGCACTCATTTGATTAAGACTGGCCAAAGAGCGTGTGCATGTGTGTACACACACACACACACACACAGGTCTTAAATGCTCCTCTGTTTCATTATGCAACCCTTATTCACAGATAATGCCCATCTTTTCTGTAAACAAAAAACATATATTTTTTCATACAGACACATACTCATACACACCCCATACACATGTGATGGGGGGCTGTAAATTCAGGAGGAGAAGCGTCCAGTGTATGATTGATTTGCTGGTGGGGGTGGCAGCTTTCCAATTGATCTACTCTCTGAAAACAGAAGGGTTTAGTTAATGGATGTGTGTGTGTGAGTGTGAGCGTGAGGAAGACAAAGTGTGTGTGTGTGAGAAAGGGAAGGGGTAGGTGAGTGCGGTTGAGAGAGAGGCGAGTGTGTGTGTGAGTGTGAGGAAGAGAAAGAAGTGTATGTGTGTGAGAGAGAGGCAGTAGGTGAGCAGGGTTGAGAGAGAGGCGTGTGCGTGCGTGTGTGTGTGTGTGTGTGTTGGAGGCTGCACTGGGGGAAGTTGGGGCCTTGGCAGAACTGCGTGGTTGAGCTTTTCTGTACAGATAGATAGCAGCCATGGCAGCAGCAACCATAGAGTAGCAGTGCTAGCATTTGGGGCACCAGCACAGCAAGGGGCACAGCACATCAGAGAGAGGGAGGGAGGGAGAAGAGAGATAGAGGAAGCCTGAACAAACGAGGGAGGGAGGGAGGGAGGACTGGAAAGAGAGAGGGACAGAGAAGGCAGCGGAGAGAGGAAGGGAAAAAATGAAGGTGAAGACGAAGACTGTGGCTTCCAAGCCCCTGAGCAGCACAGGCTTCCGATTCTTGTATTCCGTGTGCTTCGTCAAGCTCTTCGGCTCCACAGGCCTGTGAGTACTAATCCACATGCGTGCGTGTGTGTGGGGAGAGAGTGCGAGAGAGGGAGCAGCCGTGTGCTGTTTTTAACGCCCTGTTCTCTGCATTGCATCCCAGATCGGCCACTGCAGCAGAGATTATCTGCAGCGAGAGTGGAGGAGGGAAAGAGAGAGAGAGAGAGGGACAGGGACGGTGCTGATCATGTGCCTTTAGCTCAAGTTTCTGAGTGTATACGTACACACATACACACGTGTGTGTGTGTGTGTGTGTGTGTGTTTGCATAGCTGACATGTGACCTCTGTGTTTGTTTTTTTGTTTGTGTGGGACTGCAGTCAAGATGAGGCCGACACAGAGGGCTATCAGGAGACTCAGGCCTCGCCGCCTCCGTCACCCTTTCTCTCTGCCATCCTGGCAGCCTTCCAGCCCGTAGCCTATGACGACGAGGAGGATGCCTGGCGTTGCCATGTCAACCAGATGTTGTCAGATACAGATGGGTCCTCGGCCGTCTACACTTTCCATGTGTTCTCCAGACTCTTTCAGGTGTGTAATCATGTATTATTATTATTATTATTATTATTATTTGGAGCACATAATGAAATTTCGGACACACAAGACAATTACTACATGTTATTTCAACCTTCAGAGGTTTTCCATCTGAAGGCATTGTGTAGGTATATGTACACATTTTAGCTCATTCTTTCTCATTGCAGTGTCGCAATCAAATATTAGACAAAGGTTACTATTTTTTTTATTTAGGCTATACGTTTTGGATTTGATGTAATGTTTAATGGCAGTGTGATGTTTGTCATTGTAAGTTGCTTTGGACAAAATTGTCTGAGTTATAAATATAAACCTAAACATATCTATGGTTTGTTTATGGACCACAAAGATGTTTCCAAACTGCATTCAATCTTATTGCAATTTTCAGTTGGCTGGACAAATGTTATGTGTCAGTAACTGAAAAACTATAAAAAGCCGCACTTTGCATAAACTAATTGATTTATTTTGTTTGGGGGATGTTTCTCTGCAGAGCATCCAAAGAAAATTTGACTCCATTACCCATGATTCCGTACGCTTCCTCGGGGAGAAGCTCCAGCGAATGGGCAACCAGTTCCTCAGCTCCCTGGAGGTTATGACTTCCTGCTCCCAGTGTCCCACTGTACTGCTGGATGCAGAGACAGTAAGTACAGTCCAGCGCAGGAGTGGACACATATACAGCACAGACTCAACAAATCAGACACTTCCACATGCTGGTGATGGTGATACTGATACTGCATGTAAACTGAGATATTTAGAATTCTGACTAGTGCTGTCAATGTTAACGCATTAACACGTGATTTAATGTAAAAAAAATGTAAAGTTTTTTTTTTCAATTCATCATGTATGCGCATAGCCTGCATCACACTACCTGCCAGCGCCCTCCTTGCAAGCAAGCAGAAATTCGATTGCATGGTCAAAGGGTACATATCGGTAGTTCCACTCAAAGCAATTTGGTGAAGGGTGCTACGTGAATGTGGACACACTCAACAGTTTTAAAAAATCATGTTTTTTCACGTTGGATGTGAAGGAGACCACTTTGCTGAAGCCTGCACCAACCAGAGACATGTGTGACATTCTTTCTACACAAAAAAATCAAGGAGAATTCTGGATATTTAAATGTGTGATTAATTGTGATTAACATAAATCTTCTTCTATTGTGATTAATTAGATTAATTTTTTTTTATCAATTGACAGCACTAATTCTGACAGTAATCCAATTAATGATTTAGTCATGTTTTTCAATGCATGTAACCACACTGAAAGCTACTGACTTATGAGGCTTTTGCTTTTATCATATGTGCCCATATGTGTGTTTGTGTGACTGTGTCTCATGTACATGTATTGATGTACAAATCTGTGTTCACAATGTCATCATGTGTGTGGAGTTGCATATTATAAACCACAATAATTTAGTTTACCTTTTAGATTTTGTATTGTAAGCAGACATTAATGTATGATTTTAAGTAAGTGTGTGTGTGTGTGTGTGTTTGTTTTCAGTTGGTCTCCTGTGGTCTACTGGAAACGCTCAAGTTCAGTGTGCTGGAGTTACAGGAGCATCTAGACACCTACAACGGCAAGAGAGATGCTGCCCAACAGGTGAGCCAACACATGTTCACTCACTCACTCACTCACACACACTCACTCACTCACTCACTCACTCACTCACTCACTCACTCACTCACTCACTCACTCACTCACACACACACACACACACACACACACACACACACACACACACACACACACACACACACACACACACACACACACACACACACACACACGTACAAATGACCTTTACCTCCAAACAAAGAGGCTGTTGAGACCGCATGCAGACAGCCAGTCTTAGCCAGTAACATCGTCATCATTGTCGTCATAACGGGGCTGCTGTAGATTCTATTAAAGTTCTAGAATGAATTTAACACTGGCCTGCTTGCGTAGCATTTGCATCATCATTTGCTCCCATACACACACATGCACACACACTTCCTTACGCAGATATAAATACCCTCACCCACCCAATGCACACTTAAATCAGTTAGAGAAGGGGCGGGGAAAGATGGGATAGTGGAGAACTTGGTAGAGGGGAAGGGTCTCTCCCTCTTCCTCCCCCCCCCCCCCCCCTCTCTCTCACTCCCTCCCTCTCTCTCTCTGTCACTCCCTCCCTCTCCCTCTTGTTCCGGCAGCAGGCCTGCCTGCGCGCTTTAATTCGCTAAGTATGGCACGCTTATTAAATTGAAGCGTTTGAATCATCTTCGCCTCCTTATTTTAGATGACAGGACACACACACACACACACACACACAACGCATCCTCGACCTCGTTTACATGCACAGATAGTTTTTTTAACCAGCGTTTCTGCTTCTCTCCTCTCAGTGGTTGGACAACTGCAGGAAGACGTTTGGTGATAAAGACAGCAGCCATCGGCCCAACACTCAGGCTCAGGTAAACACACACACACAGTTCCTGCTATTTGATCTTGGCCTGTTTTAGCCCTCATTGTGTGTGGTTTGCACCAGCTGCTGGCACTCAGCACAGGGCTATAACTACACAAGGCTTCCTCACCTGAGACGACATGCCACTGCCTCTCTCACACTCTCCTTATTTTATAATGCACACACAAACACACACACACAAACACATATTCCTCTCCTTTCCCAAAATAGCCCTCCTCCAAGGAGTAGATATCAGGGCAGATATCTAATGCATAAAAATTTGTAGAGAAAGATTCTGGCAACCACGGAAACAATGTTTACAATCATGGTTGTGCTTCATATGCAGCTCAATGTCACAAATACCAGCACACAAGCCTTTCACTTCCCTGGCAACAATTTGTCAGATCAGTCGACAGACCAAGATTGACAATCTGTAAAAAAACACTTCAGTCACAGGACACAGACATGTTGTATGACAGTAAAACTGAATTGCAATCAAACAAGTACACACCCACACACACACACAGAGCGAGAGACTCCCTTTCATACACAGCCATAAATCTTTTCATGAAGCCGCTATCTGTAAGATGGACTCTGCACGTCTTGGCTGGAGGAGGATTTACACACGCAGAGGTCAAGGAGCATCTAGTTGTTGATGAGGGGTCCTCTATTACCGAAGACCCCTTGGGCCCTCTCATTTCTAGAGGTCAGGTAGGGTTATTTCCCATTGAGAGGTTCGCCACCATGTACACACATACAGACAAACACACACACACATAGTGCCACTGATCAGCCACTTCTGTATTTTCTATTTTCACTGTTTCACAGTCTATCACTCAGTTATGTTTTGTTTTTTTCATCTTTCTTGCCCGTTTGCTCCCCCTCACTGTCCTTCCATCGATTTGTTTCTTTCTTTCTTTTTCCTCTGTTTTCTTCCTCGCTCTCTCTGTGTCTTGTTATCTCTCTTGTCAGAGGAGCTGTATTCTGGTGATATATGAGCCTCTGAGATTCATATCCTGTCAATCTGTCATCAGCACGGCAACCAGAATGCCCCCGCGCACATACACACAGGCTCAGAAACGCACTTGCACTTAGTGACTACACACATCACACAACACGTACATGCATCACATACACGCATACACACAACACATAAAACATACACACATACACACAACACATACATGCATACACGGCGCGTATATGCATACACACGTAATAGAAAGCACACTGACACATACACACGTACAGACGCTTGCACATAGATGTTGACGTATGGACACATAGCTGCCACATACACACACAAAGTGCAATTCATCCACACACAAGTGATGAATATCCTGCAGGCTTTCTGTTTCTGAGGCCATCTGTACTCGTTTACTTGCTTCCATCCCCTTGCCACCTCTCCCCTCCTCTCTCAATCTCTCTGTATCAGTTCATCAACCTCTTCTGCTTCTTGTTCCTATTTGGTATTAGACAAATATGTCTGCAGACCTACTGCCACAAACCCTGTGCTCTCTCTCTTTCTCTCCTATTACTAGTGTGTCTTGAATCTTGAAAGCAGCCATTCTTCTTAAAGTTGGATGAAGCATGGGTTTGAAACTGACCTGAGTGTGTTTGAATTTGTGGATATGCATAATGAAATATATAACCTGATAACCTGGAAAGTGATTGAATGGGATTATGAAGATTAAATGTTGAAGGACACACACACACACACACACACACACACACACACACACACACACACACACACAGGTATCTACTTTGCTCACCTGTACAATTCCTCAGAGTCTCACTTACACATAGATATGATCAGGCTGCATTTCAGGCATGCTCTCAACTTTGATCTGATGTCACACAGTATCAACTGATGAATACTGTAATCACTGTTCTCTCACTCTTGATATCTCCCTCTTTCCTTCTCTTGTTCTGTCTCATTCTGTCTACCATTTCTCTCTCTCTTTCCTTCTCTCTCTCTTTCTTTCTCTCTGTCTGTTTATCTCTGTCACTCTCTCTCTCTCTCTCTCTCTCTCTCTCTCCCTCCTTCCCCTCATTCTGAGGCCAGTGTATCATGGTGTCATGGTTGCAGTGCTGCAGTGTGATATGCTCACTAATTCTTGCTCTTCTCTCCTCCCTTCTGTTTGTGTGTGTGTGTGTGTTTTCTGTGTGTGTGTGTGCGTGTCGTGTTCTTTTTATGTTTTTGTGACCTGCTCTCCCCCTCTTGCTTAGCAAATGGAAATATTAGCAGTAAGTGGCTCTTGTGTTCTTAGAATCCCCCCCCCACACACACACACCCGTAACATTCATGTTGCCGTGGCAACAGACTGACAACATTCCATCTGTCCGTCAGCACTACCCCACCCGTCCCTCCATCCATCCACCCCTCTCCAAACCCCCTCCACCTCCTTTGGCATGGCACCTGATCCTGTGTCGTGTTTGAGCATTTGCGTGCACATAGGAGCGCTAGAGTATGTGCATGTTCTCAGACCATCATCCACATCTTCATGTTGAGAATGTAGTATGCAGTAATCCTACATCACAGCACTTCACTCTCAAGGGAACAATCCCTACTTTTTGCGAGCCACCATCCTGCAAGACTGTAAAGGGCCGTTCACACCAGGAACAATAACTATACAGATAACTATCTACAACAGTCTTTTCGTCCACAGTGACCAACGATAAGTCTGTCCTCATGTGAATGAACTAATGTCTAATATTCCATGGTTTCTGATTGGCTGTCACCTTTTATCATTCTGGAAGTGATCCCAACGATATCGCTGCACAAGTTGTTGCCGCTGTAGTTTGTGGTGTGGACGTTGTCATTCATATTAATTAGAGCGATATTTATTATCGTTATAATTATAGTTGTTGTTCTTGGTCTGAGCAGCCCTTAAATTCCCTCCTTAAGCACATTATTGTTCCCACTGATGTGCAATGGCTTGCCACACAGGAATATTTGTTAAAGGACTTCGTAACTAAAGTTTAATGTGTTGTCTCAACAAATCGGTGCAAAAATACTCAGATCTAGTGGTCCTCATTTGGAGGATTCCAGGGCATTTGTTCATAGTAGAACCATTTGTTTCATTTGAGGGCTTTCTTTGGGCCCCGTCTTCACCATGGTTCTGTTAAAAGGTCTGTCCTGATAAAAATGTTTTTTGTTCATAAGATTATAGCGTAGTGAGTTACAGAATGATACGACAGGCTTCAACAATCACTTCAACAATGTCTGTCAATCAACAATCACTGTCTGTCTGACGCAAAGAAAATCCTACCTTCTAAGATGGCATTCAGTGGCAACAAGACATGGAGTGTGTTTGGATCAAATATTTATATGAAATTCTGCCTTATGAGATGGCTGTTTTGTTCTGTTCTGAAGGCAGCCTAGTATCCATCATGCTATCTTCAATGTACAAAGCTCTATCTTAGCTGTAGGCATTAAAGGTGTCTCAACTATTGAATAAATGAAAGACGGCATTCAAATAGCTGTCTTCCTAGGTCATCAGAAAATGTAAAGCCGGTACCTTGATGTCAGCTACGGCAAATGAATCATTAAACAATGAAAACAGTCAGGTAGCTGGTAGCTACATCCTGGTTTTGGACAGGCAGCCAGTCTCTACTGGTGGGTGCTTCCTAAGAGCAGGGTTTGGCCACTCCAACCGTAAGATCCTTGCCCCCATCGCACCCCACCCAGTCAGTAACACTCACACAGCACACACAGATCATGCACTCTGACCTTCATCTCTCTTAACTGGGCTTTTCTTCTGCCAATCACTGAATCTTCCCAGCATCCTCTGTTCTCTTATAACATTCACCTGGCCAGCCACAGTGAAGGTTGTGTGCCTGTGAACAGATTTACAAAACAACTGGCAATAAGGAATGTTGGTGGTCCTGGCTTTTGTACTTCTTCTGTCTATCCATCCATCCATCAATGCATGCATGCACATCCCTCCTTCATGTCCCATTCTATCTGCTCTTCACTTCCTTCTCTGAGATGACAGAATCATGCATCAACACCCCCCCCCCCCCACCCCCCCCCGATCCATTGAGTGCACGAAAGGCTGAGCCGAGCCTGGCTAGGCTGTGTGGAATGCTAGCTAGATGCCTGTGTCTGAGTTGACTAACGTATCCAGGGAACAACTAGGGGTGTGAGTTGATGAGGGTTCAGGGTCTAGGGGGAACGTGTTTGATCAGTAAGCTGGCGAGCGATGCAGTGCGACATGGCCCGCTCGTCTGTAACCCATTCATCTTTTATTCGCCGCCACCACTAATCCTGGCATCCCTCCATCTAGTCACGTAACTGTGTGTGCGCCAGGTGGGCAGGACCATTGCTAACATTTGCTGTTTGTCTCCTCCTCTACTCCCTCTGTCTTTCTCTCTGTTTGTAGGAGCTGGAGCTCTGCCGGCGGCTATACAAGCTGCATTTCCAGCTCCTGCTGCTGTTCCAAGCCTATTGCAAGCTCATCAGCAGGGTGGACACCATCAAGAGAGAGGCAGAGGTAAGCACCAAAGAGCTCCACGTACACACACACACACACACATATATAGTAAATGCAGTCCATTAACCTATATATATTTATGCATTTACTATGAGTACTCAAAGCGCTTTATAGTGTATGCCTCACATCCACCCTTTCACACACATGCATTCACACACCGGTGGCAGAGGCTGCCATGCAAGGTGCCAACCTGGCACTGGGTGCAATTTGGGGTTCAGTATCTTGCTCAAGGACACTTTAATGGGATCAGACAGAGTGGGGCTCGAACCTGCAATCCTTCGGGTTACGTGCACACACACACGTAAAAAACAAACAAACAAAAAAATCATACATGGAACCGTATCTGATGTCACTGGCACCGTTCTCCGGCTGCTAAACGAGGCTGCCCTCTCCACACAGATGGACCGATATGTTGAAACCAAATTAGATTTGTGGTTCCTACACACTCCCAGATACAGCACCAATTATCTGTCTGTTCCCATCTTTCATTAGTTAGCATTACAGTGGAACATGCACGCTTGCATGTGCATACACACACAAACACCAGTCTGTTCCCATCTTTAAATAATTACCATTGCAGAAGAGGATGTGTGTACAAACACACACGCACACACACACACACGCGCACACAGACACACCAATCTTTCTTGGGTGGCCCTGCAGGTTGCAGTAAGTTTGGGGGAGTCTAATGGGATTGGCTGCACTGAATGAACAGCAGTCATTTGTCCCGTGTAGGGGCAGGGCCAGCTATTCCAGCTAATCACCGATCAATGCTAACTGAGTTTCCTGAGTTAGTCGCCACAGACGCTCCAATCAGGCCCAGCCTCTGGCATGCAGGCTGCTGCAGCCATGCCCTACGGAAATGTGGAGAGAGAATGTGTGTGTGTGTGTGTGTGTGTGTGTGTGTGTGTGTGTGTGTGTGTGTGTGCGTGCGCGCCCGTGCCCGCAAATGTTGTTGCTGAACTGCCTACTGTTCCTGAAGGCTTAATACTGTCTGAGGTCAGGGTTGTTATTGCATGCTAAACGGGATGTGCTCCTTTCTCTTTCACTTACCACCCCCCCCCCTCCCCATCTCTCTCCCCATCTCTCTCTCTGTCTCTCTCTCTCTCTCTCTCTCTCTTTGTTGGAGTTGTGGGTTTTTACCCAAATGTACAGTAGTGATAATATAGTAAAGGAAACTTAAAAGACAAATGTGTGTGTCTCTCTCAGGTGATCAACATGTCCGAGGAGCTGGCCCTGCTGGAGAGCTGTCTGAAAGAGGCAGAGGTGGCGCGGGACGGCCAGGAGGAGCTGAACGTGGGCGTGGGCGTCAGTGAGGCAGTGCACAGCAGCACAGAGACAGCCATCCACGCACTCATTGAGAGCCTGCGGGCACGTCACTTTGGCCAGGCCCTTACACAGGTCAAAGCCTTCAGGTGAGACTTGCCTACACACACACACACACACACACACACTCACACACACATACTACACAGACATTCTATCCCACACACCCACTGGTTGATATCAAGTCCACCTACTCACTGATACACACTCACTCGAACACACTTTCAAAACCTTCAAAACCTTCCAGACAATCTCATTCTTTCTCATTCAGACACACACACAACCCCTACTCCCAGGCCCAGACCTCTCCGTGCTCGCCTAGACGACGCAGACCCACACTTTACAAACCATTAGTGATCCCCACATATGAGGTGCAGAGACCTGGGTAGCACAGATAAGCGAGACCTTTCTCACCATAACTGCTGGCCATTAATAAAAAGTTACTTATGGTTAATCAACCAACATTACAGCTTCACGTCAGCAGACGTATGAAAAGTGAAGCCTATTAGTAGCACCCTTGTGTGCCAGCAACTCTACATCAGTGACTCGCAAGCATGTGGTCACCCTCGGAAGGTCTTGGCTTGAAAGTGGATTTGGAGTTTATAATTGCTGTCGGATCATGAGTCATCGTCCTCTTTCTTTCTTCTTGCACTCACCCTCCTTTCTTTTTGTCTTTCTTTTTTTTGCCTTTTCAATCTCCCCAGCTCTTTGACTTTATTGCACTCTCTATCAGTTTCTCTGTATTAGTCATCCTCTTTCTTTCTTTCTTTCTTTATATATGTATATATATATATATATAATTCGGTGATCTGATTTTCTTTCTCTCTCTTTTGTCCATCCCCAGGGCTCTCTGGCCTAACGACATCTTCGGCAGCGAGAAGGATGACGCAGTCCAGACACTTCTGCACATCTACTTCCGCCACCAGACGCTGGGCCAGACGGGCTGCCTGGCAGTAGTGGGCCCCAGCCGCGACTTGTCTCAGGCCAGCGCCCGCCTTATGGAGCTCAACCTACAGATCCGCGAGGCGCTGCGCCAGGCCCAGACGTGCTCCGCGCTCGCCCAGATGACGCAGACCCAAAGCCAGGAGCCGGGCCTGGACCCGAACGACAGCCAGCCTCAGACAGACACGGGGATCCAACCTCAGACCCATATCCAGCCTCCACCAGAGACTCAAATCGAGGACCCCATGGAGACGCACACCACCGTGCTCAGCACTGGCCTGTGAGGCGGATCGGGGCGGAGTGGAGCTGTGCGGACTAGAAGTGGGGAACTGCTGCCTCGTCCCACCAACACACACCAGCCCCCCACCCAACCCAAAAGTTTTCTCCCCCCCACTTACTCAACCCAACCCACTCTCTGCTCAAGATAACCTGAAGGGTGGGGGGGGGGGCCCCGGGGTTGGAGAGGGATTGGGAAGAGTTCAGTGTCTGCGAGAAGGTGTGCGTTTGTGTGCGTGTGCATGTAGGGTTCTGCGGAGGCGGACTGGATACGTCATTCTAAAGGGCTAAAAGGATGTGAGGGGGGTGTTGAACTCAACTCGCTCATGTAGAAAATGTGCAAGTGTCTCTCTCTTTCAATCCACCCTCTGGCTCTCTATCTCTGTCTCTCCCCCTCCCCTCTCCTTTTCTTCACCTGAAAATAAGCCAACCTTGTTTGGAAGAAGACATTCAGCTGCAATAACTACTCTTGAGATTATGACGGGAGGTGGTGCGAGAAAAGCCACTGGCAGATGATGCTGAACTGAAAATGCTTTTCTTTTGGCGGAATGACCCATGACCAGCCTTCCTTGATGACAGCCAGTGGGCTTTCAGACAGCCCACAATGCACTGGGCTGGCGAACTGAATGCGCAAGGTGTGGTCGCCATGGAGATGACGCGAAAAAGAAGTGTAAGCAGGAATCCCTGTCACGTTGAACTCATAATCAAACATAATATTAAGAAACAAAAAGGTGTGTGTGTGTGTGTATGTGTGTGTGTGTATATATATATATATATACACACACACACACACACACACACACACACACACATAGAAAGAAATAAACAAGGTTTCAAATGCATGCTTGAAAGAGAAAGCACTGCAAGACATATTTTTGGAGAAATGTATTTTTTATTAGAGCTAACATCCTAGGATGTAAATGTTAGGGATATTTAATGTGTAATTGTAAGCCGGGGGATAGGGTGGTGCTCGCCCTCAGGGTGTTGTAAAAAGAGAAATTTATCTGTTCACTTTATGGACCCCCTCTTCCCCCCTGCACCCCCAGAGTCTGGGAAACACCAAGCCTTTGCTTAGTCGCTCTGAACAACAGCAACGAAAAAGAAACTTAGAAACTCTTACCCTGTTACCAAATAAGTAGCTGCCTTTAGAAACCATAGATATCCGTGTGTGTGTGCACGGATAGGTGTGTTTAAGTATGCCTGTGTGTGTGTGCGCGCGCGCGTGTGTGTAAAAGACGCATGTGCTTGTGTTGGCGATACAGGTTTTGTTCCTAAAGGCATATTTACATATAAAAACACACGCACATGCATATACACATACAGTTGAAATGTGCGCACACACATACACCCAGACACATAGAGTAAGTGCTAAAACTGGCTGCAACTCATTATGGAAATATCAATAACTTATTTTACTCTGTATATATTTTAGAAAAAATTGTATAGTGTAAAAGCAGTATTTTTCCCTTGTACATTTGTGTAATGCACTGTTTAAGCAGAATAGAGTATGAAGCTAACGTAAAAAAGTAAGAATAAAATAAACACGCAAGAATTGAATTAAGAGACCAGATATAACAATCACTAACAAACCCTCTACACCATTCTACAACCGAACCCACTCACCCCCAAAGGACTGGCCTTGGCTAGGGTTACCAGCCATGCACAGAAAGGGCACTGATCAAGGTCAAAGTGCAGAGGTCGTCGCCAGGAACCGACGCCTAACTCCACTGCTTTTGGTAGTCAAGAGAGGGAAGGGAAAAAAAAAAAAAAGACACTGAGGTTGTCATTCCTTCTCCATGTTTGGGTGGCCATCGCCCAGCCCAGCCTTGCCACATGCATTCCTTAACTCCACTGTGATTTCCATGCCGGCTCAGTTTCCCATGACACAGGTTCTCAGAAAGAAATAATAATAATAAAAAAATTAATCTGTGCTGAAGGAAACTAGGGCTCTTGTTTGTCCATGTTGTTTCTGTCTTAACCCAAAAACCCCTTTGCCCAGCTCAGGGTTGCACTGATGGTGTGTTCTAGCCCTATGCCCTGAGGGGGAAACTGGCCATGGTGGCTCTGCTGTGCTTCTGAAAGGCACTGTGCCTGCTTGCTGAACTGCAGGACGTTAAGCAATGTCTTGAGAGAGAGAAAAAAAATCTGTCATGGCACATGTAAGGAAAAGAAGATTTAAAAAGAAATGATCACTGTATTCATTCCTCACACCGATCTCTTCTGTTGCTTGTCTGGTACATTTTTGAATGCTGTTCTTAATTATTTAATGAATATATGGATATATTATTTACCTGGAAAAAGTACACTTTTTATTTAGAGGTGCATTATTCCTTTTTCTTCTTTCTAGTTTTTTTTCTGTTTATTTTTGTGTTTTCTTTTTTTTTCTTTGTCATCTCACTCTACCAGCCTTTCCTTGTCTGGATAAATAAAAATCTGATCATATGCATTCCCCTAGCCTCCAGCTGTGTTGCATGCACACACACACACGATGTAAGAATCTAATCCAGCGCAGCTCAAAGGCATGTGCTCTTTGATATGGGACTGAAATCAATCCAGTGAGTCAGTCGGAAAGATAGAAGGAAACACTATCAAATTGGTATCAAGTCAGTTGTAACACCTATTCCACAATTGTAATGAGTGAACGTCAAATTTGTGAATGTAGGCTCCAAGTGACAGATATGCATGCAATGTAATATTGCATTTACACATCTACTTTGTGCAGGTCTTGTAAAAATTGATCAGTGTAGCCAGGTCCTAAATATATACCAACATCAGTTTCCTTGATGGCAAGATAAGCCATGCCATGTACAAACCACAGGGCAATGCTTAGGCAAATTGAATATATAGCCCATGCCCATGCCTTAACCCCATGTGTGAAGATATTTTGCCAAATCAGTGTATTAACCTAGAGAAAATTACTACAAGCTCACTGACCTGTAAACGTAGACAGTTGCAGTTAAAATGGGCAGGTTCGTGAAGGGCTTACCATCAACACAAATTATATATGTTTTTAAGCAGCGGGCTCACCTACATACTGTACCAAGACTGAGCAACTGCCAGCTTGACTAGCGGAGTCTGGCGGGTGGAAAAAAGTGGGCAGAGACCAGATGCTGCTGATTTGCCGTTTTATTCTGAGCATTAATTTAACATTCGTTAACAAAACAAAACAAAAAAAGGATAACCAGCCAGTACACAAACAAAACAGTGCTTTTCAGAGAAAGGGCCTCTGCCACATCAGTGAGTCCTGTGCGAGAAGGCCGCAGTGGCAACTGGCGGCTAAATTATGTACTTGAAGCTGAACGTGCTGTCGCAGGACAGCCTCTTGCCCTTGCACCTCCCGCAGAGGTCCTGACGGTGAGGACGTTTGGGGTCCACGTGACGCGGTGTCGCCGGGCACACGCACCTCGCCTTGTTGCAGATCTGGAAAAGAACATATTTATAAACCGACTGGAACCTGCAATGTACCGAGCACATGTCATTCGCGATTTGATCCAGGTCCTACCTGGCACGTTATGTCCTCCACGCGGTAAGGATTGAATGCTTTCTTACAAGTTCTGCAGAACTGTTTGAAGTATACCTGCCAAAAGGTGATATTGTGGCCAATTGATTAGGAGGTCTAAAGTCGTAATGAACCCACCAACTAACGACTGAAGGCCTTAACTCACCTTATTGGTTCCTTGTACACACCACACATAAGCGCTCTCCCAGCGCAGATTACACTCCTTGCAGTGATAATAGCCATACTTTTGCTCCAAGAACTGTAAAGAAATGTTTTGAACATTGTCATTTATTACTTCTGCAGTTCAGACGATAAAATAAAAAGCCCAAGGACACTCAGAATTGGGGCCCATTCCTTTTCAAGTTAAAAAACAAGAGGACAAATGATGATTGAGCCCTACCTGAAATCTCACGCGTCCTTTTACTTTAGTATCGCCTTGTCTTCCACTTTGAGTCTCATCTTTCTGGTCATCGGTAATATTTGATTGGTCTTTTTCCTTGCCTTCATCTTTTTCTGGACTAAGCTTTTCTTTGACCGCTTTCTCTGCAGCCTCGTTCTCTCCTTCTGAGCCCTCGCTTTTCAATGTGGTGTCGAGTTCGTCGCCATCTGACAGGTTGAGTCCCCTCTTTTCCCCCTTGACGTCTGACAGGAGGGATGAAAGTCGTCTGGAGGTAATCGGGGAATAAACGGCGAGGGTGCGTGGGTAACGCATCACAGTGCTCCCGGTGCGCAATGGAAGCGGAACTTCTCGATCCCCTTTCCGCAAAACATTCCGGTTTCGTGTGAGGGTCCGCGGGCCAAGGGAGCACTGCACTGATACATCCGTTTTGGGATTGACCTGCACTGCAACATCTTTGGTGTTAGGTCTTCGAAGTCTTGGCGTCAGATTTGGGTTAATTTGTGCCAAGATGGACTTCAATTGTGCGCGATGGTCGTTGTCAAAGTAAGTCTCCGCATCTCCAAAGGCAAAATAACTCTTGTTCCGCCAGGTCTTTGGTTTCGGACATCTATAAGAGTAGGGGTTGTAAGATGAATATAGGTAACTATCAATCGTTTCATCTCCAAACGAAGCCATTTTTGCTTAGTCGTTTGTGGTCTTGACGTCAACTAATTTATACACAAGGCTCGTTAAGTTGATTACACACAGGTGGGCAGTCTTTGCTGTTGAAGTGTCACACGTACTCAGAGGGAATTTGCAGTGCATATTTTATTGTCTTATATACATTAAACATATGGTAAACATTTACATGATTGCACAATTCAACTGACTAAACGTATGGTGTTTCTCATTTATTTTATGAGGTAATCACACAGAAGTCTTCCACAAGGGTGCCTCGTTGAAATTCGCAAATAAAGCAATGTGGCGCTCAGATGTAATCATGAACGATTCTACACGAGTTACAAATGCTGTGTTGAAAGGAATGTGTGTAGGCCTAGGCACAAGGACACTCTGAGGGTTCTGAGTACCTCATTTTAAATTTTCTTCTCACATAAATCATGTAGATAACACCATCATAATTTCCAATTAGGACCATATTGTTTTTCTTTTCAGGATATGTAATGTCTTTAAAATAATGGTTTTAGTCATGCTTTACACCAGTAATTTGCGAGTTATGAATTCTCTAGCTGGAGTGTTCCATTGATGGTCATCAACCTGTTGGTTGCTTGTTCCAGGCTGTAAGGCTTTAGTACTATGAAATGTAAAGTGTGCCTAAATGGATTCCATGCGAGGAAATCCCATCTTCATTTGTGAACATGAAGATCTATGAATCTCTGTTGGTTGGTTAGTCTTATTTGAGATGCTACTAGAATATTTGAAAAGATAAATGATATAACACCTATCGCTAGGTCTCATGGTTCTTGTGTTTCACAACTATTCCTCAGTCATTGCAGTGGTTTGAACTGTTGGCTTCCAGTGTGATGAAATCTATGAATTACTTCATGTCCTAACAAATGCCCAGGGGCCTTGCAGCCCCATACAAGACCATGGCGCAGCTCCCTGCTCCCCTGTGGCATTATCTTGAGGACAGTGGTGAGGTTTCAGCAATGGCAACCATGACTGCATTGGGAATGTCTATGTCAAGAGAGGTATGGAAGCATGCCTCTCACGTCATGTCTCTCCCGAGTTAATTTTGGTAGTCCCTATACAGGAGTGGGGGGCGCCCCTCGAGATTCCAGTGCGATGGAGTTAGGGTCACTCACGGTCACCGAGCCGTAGGCTGTGTCGAAGGCCCCGTCGTCCTCCTTCAGCGTCTTGTAGTTGATGTCCGTGTCATCGCTCTCACCCAGGTAGTCCTCCTTGTGGAGCACCTCCGTCCGGTACATGCGGTAGGCCAGGATGAAGATGCCAGCCTCTGCGGCCTGGAAAAGGGCATAGAGCAGCGGAAACATGTACATGCCACCCATCAGCTGCGGAGGGAAGGCCAGCTTCAGGATGGCCGTGCACAGCTGTACGTTCTGGCAGCCCGTCTCCATGGAGACGGCACGGCAGCTGTTGGGTGGCAGGTCGAAGAGGCGTGCCAGGCCGTAGCCCGCCGCGTAGCCAGCCAGCGGCATGAGTACGGCCACCAGGTAGACGGAAGGTGGGATGGTGGCCAGGAGTTCAGGGCCCAGCATGGCGCCGGTCATGATGAAGAGCATCACCAGGGTGACAAGCAGGGACCACAGAGACAGCTGGGGAGGGGAAGGGGAGTGGGGGCCGGGGGGTGAGGAGGAAGAGACATAACCACAGGTAAGCATAATATCTTGGTGGTGGTCAAAACAAGGCACTTAAGATGGTAAGGTGATTGCCATAATGAACAGAACATAGACTTCTTACATTACATACATTCACCAGCCTTTCTATCTCATCTCTACAGTTGTACAATTGTGGCCTTGGAAATCCAGTGTATTATATATAGATAAGAAGTATGCTCCCACAGCCAACTCCATAAGAAAATACTATTCAAATAAGATCTCTTCATTGTCTTTCTTATCTCTGAAATGGTATTTTGTTCCTTATTTCCTCTGAAGGGGATTTAGGAGAAACAGGTCACAATTCACTGTAATCTCATTACTCATTACTAATCTCAGAACTCATTAAATTCTGACAAAGACAACAATGTTGTAACGCCTTTCAGATTCTTCTCATAGCTCATAGATGATAGTTATGGGTTTAAGGGAACTTCAGATTTATGAAAAGGTTTTAGTTGGTTTTGTCTTCTTTACATTGGTGTGCTGGATTTGTAATGTGTGAAATGACAACACTGCCAGTAGACTGCACTGTCCAGTCTAAACATTTGAAAGGTATTTGTCACACATGAATTGGTGAAGACAGTGTAAATAATTAAAAGAAATGAGACTGAAGTAATGGTTATGGAGTGAATTAAACCACAGTGAATGTGATATTTGTGATGACAGCCAGGTAATCAAATACTCTGAGGCTGGCAAAGATGGTCACAATCTTGGTCTTCATACAGGATACTGTTTTTTCTCATTGCTACTATCCCAATACAGTAGCAGGATAAATCACCTGTCTGATCTTGTTGAATATGGGTGGTCAGTGTCTGCTTGGTTATGGGACTGTGGCTTCGTCGTACTGTATTCTCACAGGGCTTTAAGCGAATTGTAATGGAGTTGGGTTTTTTAATATAGGCTACATTGTCTAACTAACATGCTCTTCAAAGGGAATCCCTCAGGAAGAAAGCGGCTCAGAGTTGCACGTGGGGCCATTCAGGGCCTCGTGCAGCATTATGGTGAAGAGAAAAGAGCAAGCCACCAGCGAGTGGGAGCCTGGGCTCGCTTTATCCACTTCACTTGATGCGTTCCACCCCCACCCAGATACATCATTCTGTCACACATCTCCCACCCCTGTCCTTTATTTCAGCGCTTGGCCCTAGCTGCTCTTGGGTAAGCACTTCTGAAGGAGAGGTAGCCTGGCGCTAGGAAGAGAACGCCTGTGATGTCACTCTGTCCTGAGGGTCAGCGTCTCCACGCTGGAGACAGAGGAGATTACGCAGTGCGCCCAGCGGCACCGGAATGACGACATCCACGCATCAAGTGCGACCAACTGGATTTTCACGTTTTCCGTTTAAAACAATGAAATTGCCAATTTTGAAATGTTGGAATCGAAGTAAAAGCCAGAAATGCACTAGTTTCTATGCATGTGCAGGTCTGATTAGGGACCGGATTAATTTTCAAGTCTGTTGCTATCTGCATCCTTTATAAAGGCACGCTGGGCTGACCACAGCCGTGTTGAAGGTTTTAACAGTTCAGGTCGCAAAAATGTTTGGAGGAATTTACTGTTATTATCACGTCAACTCACTTCGAAGGGTAGGGCCTTGAAATATGCAGTGAGAAACGTAAAGGAACAGTATCAAAAGATTGCATTCAGATTAGAAAACTGTGCAAAAGTGTACACATTTCTCAGATTAAAAAAAGGTATCTGAAAAAAACATCTGAACTCACTTTTAGGACTATGTCAGCAGCGCGGGTGTAGCGGTATCTAAGCCAGACCCCTAGACCGATGGGAATTAGCGTGCTGCACAAAGTGATGATGATCGCTCCGAACGGCAGAAGGTTCACCACTGGCGTGTTGATCCATGCGCGGCTGTACATCCAGAGGCAGACTGGCATGAGGACCAGCGCAAGAATAGTCGAGGAGATGGTCATGATAATACTGGGGAAGGGGACAGAAGATAAAGCCATGTCACAGATTTCAGGGATTCAACTTTTTGAGGTATTAAAACTGTTTGTGAGAAGCATTATACTCATATAGATAGCCAAACTTTTACGCACAGGATTTCAAGAAGATTTAATTTCATTACAGTGACAAACAAGTCACAGTGACATCCTCAGATGGAGACAGTCATTCTTTGTTTTCTTTGAATACACCAAATGAAAAGTTATTAATCTTTAAGAGAGCGAAAGCAGTCCATTAAGCATTCGTTCGTTTGTGCCCCAAACGGTCAGATAGTTCCTGAGGAAATGACTGGCCAGAAGAGGGGAGTTATTTGTTGATGCTCTTTAGTCTGATGTTTTGTTTAACCAAATGATTAGCTTTAGTCTTTATTATATATTACTATTATTAGTTTCATTATAGTTTTACTTTGACACTTAAATAAACGGGCTTTACCTCAGGTTCATTTCCCCGTTGACCAGCAGTGACATAATATTGGAGAGGTTCCCTCCGGGGCAGCAGCCACACAAGAGGACGGCGATGGCCGCCACATCGTCCAGGGAGAAAGCCAGTGCCAGCAGAAAAGCCACCAGGGGCATGATGACGAACTGGCACACCAGAGCCAGCAACACCCCTATGGGTCTCCGAATATGCTCCCCTAGTTGGCTCACTTCTACTGTGCATCCTAGCCCTAACATAGTGAAACACAGGATAATCCCCACGAACACGTTAATGCCATGACTGAGTGGCGAGTCCCAAAAGGCGACCACCAAGTGACCCGGCTCGGGTGGGGCTAGTGATGGGGCAGGTGGTGCCGCGAGTAAACCGGCTGCAATAGCCCCCTCGGTGGTTCTAAGTAAAGACAGTGGGTCTCGAGTAACGCGTAATATGTCCGTGGCGTCGGCTAACGCGCCGTCCAGGACCCTGGTGGTACCATTGAGTTGCCATTTATCTTCGGTGAGATTGAAAATGTGGGTGAACTCTCCCGGCGACGCTGCGCTCTCCGGCGAGGTTGCGTTCTCCATGGCACTTCCAGGGACCGATGCGCTGCACTTTCTGGAGTCTCTCTCTCTCTCGGGATCCGTGCGCGACGCTCCTTTGCTACAGGACAGGTGCTTGAGTGGAGACGCGGTCCCCTAGCGGCGCATCGTCATTGCCTGCTGTCACCGGTGACGGAGGTGCCTCGGAGATCTGCTGACGAGAATGCGGTGGCACCACCGGGTGCCTTTGCGCATCAATGCAAAGCCACCTATGGGAACCGCTGAAATGCGCGGATCTCTTTTGACATGCGCCACTTTTAACCATGAAATGAATAAATTTGCTTGTGAACAGAATCGGGATATTCTCCCGCAGTTGTTCAAACAAAACTCATCACTTCGTGATATGTGTTGTGTGGTGGCGCGCATCATAAGTATCGCTGTTCAAACACTGTGCGTGCTGAAATCCAGTGGCCTCCAAAACCTGTTATAAATTTCCAAAGTTGCGACGTGGTTTTTGTTTGGATTATTATTTTTCGGTTCAACTTTTTGTATTGGTGCAGTTGTACCTCACTATCTGATCTATCTGATCACCGATAACTTTGGCTGAATATATATATATATATGTATATTCCCCTTATTTCCTTTATCCATCCTTTAATTCAGCAAATTTTCACCTTTAATATGAATAATTCTTGATCAAGTTGAGTCACATTCCGACTCAGTGACGTTGCCGATATTTTGGGCTTAAATTCCTGTGTCATTATCATGTAGTATTTTGAGCATTCCGTGTCTGATGTACGATCCAATTAACCTTGACCATAATGCCCGTACATTCATTGAGTCGTACTTACCATACTGCTCATCAATGATTCACCGTTATCGATCTTTCTTCATGTACTCAGGAGAAACCTATGATAAAAGTTTATAATGCAAACTACCGTATACACTAGATTATGTACCCAGTCTGTCGTTTTGAAACATAAAAGAGTAGATATATACTTGTTTTTTAAATTATGGTATTTGTTTTGAAAGAGAATAAAGTTTACTAATGGTTAAAAAAAAAACTCGTGTGTCATTGTTTACTTTGTCTTGGTCTCGGAGTTCCCTGTCTTTCTTCATTTCCCGTATGTCGTGTTGAAACCTGGATACCTGGATGGATAAATAGGACTTCATTCGGGAGTAAATCAACAGCTTGGACCGTGGCGTTCACTTTCTACATTCATCAATTTCTGATTTTGATGGTAAGAGATATGTGCAACATTTCTAAATATGTAGCCTACCTATTTTATAAGTGAATTTCAGGTGCGCTATCTTAATGTTTATTAGTGAAATGTGGGTAAAGAAAGACAGACAGCTCTGCTAACAACTTGACATTAGAGTTATAA
Organism: Tenualosa thibaudeaui; assembly: GCA_027481765.1. Taxonomy (NCBI): domain Eukaryota; kingdom Metazoa; phylum Chordata; class Actinopteri; order Clupeiformes; family Clupeidae; genus Tenualosa; species Tenualosa thibaudeaui. Next base: position 7,942,581 of record JAIFZK010000023.1, on the reverse strand, counting down.
TATAGTCTTGGGCATAAATGTTCGTTGGTACAGAATCAACCCTCTACAAACTATGACCATGTTTCTCACTCTTACAGACATGAATCCTCCTCTATACCTCTTTTGTATTGCGCTGGGCAGCTTCTGTTGGCATGGCGCCCTCTCGTGCCCAGACTTCTGCAATTGTTATTTTGGCGAGGACTCTACAGAGGTAGTATGCCATAACATAAACATTTCTGTTTTCCCGGCAAATGGTATGCCGAAGAACACCACCATTCTGACAATTCAGTATACCAATATTTCAACAATTACTGGAGAGGACCTGCGAACAACACCGCAACTTAAAGAACTCCACCTGTCAAACAATAAGCTCACAAACCTATCAACAGACATGCTGATGGGGGTCCCTCACCTTCACACCATAGACCTTACAGGTAGGCCAAAGTATTAGAGCTGTTATTGACCTGAGCAGCTTTGTTTGTGTGAATTTTTTTCCCCTTTTTCTTTCTTTAAGTTCTCTTTTATTCCAAGTCAATCCATATTTCAAAAACCAGTCTTAGTTGTTTACTGAACATGTCTAATTCATCCATCAGGTAACCAGCTGACACATCTCCCATCTCGAGTGTTCTATCACTCCCCACTTGACAACATAGCGCTTAAAAACAACTTCCTCTCCAGAGCAGAGGCTGACTGGCTGCCTAAGGACAGCAACGTCACCTGGATCGACCTGTCAGGTAACCGCTTCCAGAAGATTCCTGCAGGCCTCCTCCAGAACCTGGGCCGCCTTATCACTCTGGACCTTTCGGAGAATAAGCTGGAGGACATTCCTGCTGGAGTCATGGACCCCCTGACCACCCTGGAGAGACTGTCTCTGCAGAACAACAAAATTCGTTCTCTAGACCCCTTGGCCTTCCAAGCCACGCACGCTCTGTCTTACCTGTTTCTGCAGCATAACCGACTGGAGAAGCTGTCCCCAACTCTCTTCAATCAAGTGAAGGAGCTTAGGCACCTGGACCTCAGTGGGAACCAGCTCAGCCTCCTTCCCCCTGGAACGCTAGATCCCAATGTGTTGTTTGTGGACCTTGGGTTGAACCCCTGGCACTGTGATGGCAATATGGACTACTTGTGGAAATGGGAGAGAAAGTCTATAGAGGTCCACCAGGAGGAAACAAAGGCAGTGTGCGCTTTGCCAGTAATGCTGAAAGGAAGACCACTAGCATCCCTGAGTGCTGAGGAGCTAGGAGTAAAATTGGAGTAGGAGAGGTGTGGAAGAGATCGAGTCAAGTGTGAACTCATACACACACGAACCATCATAGCACTTTTTTCAATATGGCACTTAAACTGCCGCAGCATTCCAATATGCATTTTTGCGGCAGCACTTCAAAACTGCTATGCTGTCAGTCATGGAGCTATGATACAAACAAGTCAGTCTTTATTTGGAATAAATATGCACAGCTGTTCTGATTTTTCAATTAAAATGTTTACCAAAAGCAGATGGATTTCATTTAGTGCTTATCAAGGTGAATCAGCTACCACCATAAAAATGAACAAAAAACAAGCAAAGTAACCTTAAAATATGTTGTACTAGCATCAAAAATATATATGTAGCTTAGCATCTTATTATATCTGGGTCCAAGCTCATTTGAGATGCAACTAGGAGAGGAAACGCCCAGTGTCATTCTTTTTGGAAATCATGGACACTTGCATCCAGAACACTAGAGAGGTGATGGACGATCTAGTTTATTTTAGTTCTTAATTCAAAAGCCAACATCTATGACGGTATGGATAGCTTGCACAACAGGAGAGTCACAATTAATGTTGAGTGATATGAACAGAACCCTGCAGGGGTTTTGCCATCATCACTACTGTGTGTTAAATTTTGGTTGACAGGAACTTAATGTTGATTGGTCTGAACATCACAGCTCACCACTTCAAAGCAGCAAGCATAGTTTTTAATATTACAAACATATTTCCTTCTGTCTGTTAGTTATCTGCCAGTTTGCAAATTTGGCCTACTTTGTACCAAATGCTGTTATTCTAATACCTACAGACAGCACTCGGCAGCCTCAAAGAACCGGAAATGGTCTGATTGACTCCAGATTTTTCCTTTAATTTGATATTTGACAGTCATGTGATTTATCATCTTAAGACCCTGCCGTTTGCTTCACCACAATGACCAGACAATGACTTCTTGGCCAATCTTAAAAGGGATTATTTTGTTATTTATTATATTGTGGAGTATAGGTCTATTATTACAAAAATGAATAATTACTTTTACATTACTGGAAACTGTGGACATTTTTCTAACTGAACTATCTCTGGCTGTTCAAGCATTGTGCTGGCCCTCTGTTGTTATAATGACACTTCTAGTGTCTAGTCCGCAGTGGTAAGAACTGATACTTTAGCAAACAGTCTTCCCAGTTTCATATTCACTACTTGGAATGGTTCTGATTCCAAACTGGTATCACTGGAGAGGACCAGCAAGCAACACAGTGTAAGTCCTTACTTACCTCTTTATGTCTCAGTTCATGTCTGTTTTTCCAAATTTTCTACATTTTGAATAAGGGTTGTGGCTTGGTGTCTGTGAAAACTGGATTTTAACTAGGGGATATTACTACTTCCATACTCTTTCTTGTACTCGATCCATGTGATGATCTGAGATCCATGTAGGCCTACTGTACATTAGATCAAGTTTATTGGGCCCATCAACAGCTTTCCTCACCAACCTTCCACCCCTGAGATGGGGCCAGATAAAGGGGTTATCTATGCATAAAGAATTACCTGTGCACTGCCAGTAGCCTGGTAATAAAATCAGACGCTTGTTCTACACTTTCATTTCATACAGTGGGTCTGGACATTTGGTAGTGAGATTTGATTGCTTGCTTGAGGTGTTTAAGTTTAAAAAGATTGGATCAGCCTCTGACTGATAGCTTGCCTTGACTGATAGCATAGCTCTACATTCACATTGTCTCTGTCTGTTCGCTGATTGGAGAGGTTAAAATGCCTCCTGAGACAACAAGCTCAATGGGATCAAATCCAGACTAGCACTGTAGGGAGATGATAATCAAGCGGAAGTGCTAGGAAGTCAAGGCCAGGCTACACTGTCAGTGATACTGAAGGGAAGACCACTGGCATCCCTGAGTCCTGAGGAACTAGGAGTGAAGATGGAGTAGGAGAGGTGTGGAGAGATCAAGTCGAGAGTGAATTCTCACACACAGGAACTGTCATGATGAGTTTTTTTTCAACATGGCAGATAAACTGTGTCAGTTTGCCTGGCCAATATCCATTTTTAGCTGAGGATTTACAAACTGTTACATTGTTTAACAGAAGGAGAAGATCTGTGATACAGGGAAGTTTTTTGTTTTATTTGGTTTATTTAAACATGCAAGACTTTTAATTAAAATGAATACCCAAGCATTTCATTTGGTGCTTATATTGTAGCTGAACCTACTGTCCCTGTCTACCTCTCCCGCAAAATTTGAGCCTTCATTTCGCATTTCTGGTTACATTATACCATTTGGTGGATGTCTGTGGTCTATTAATATGATCATTTCTGCTTGTACCTTAAAATATTATCTTGGAAATCCAGATTCACATCTAGTGGTACATCTATATTTAACAACACATTATTACCTCCTAATCTATTACTGTTTCATTATTGCCAACATTAGATGGCACAATGAACCAACATAACATAATACATGATAGAGCTATTTAAACCATGTTTTCATATGGCAACCAGTATTTTTTAACAATTGTTAGTCTTCAGTGGGAAGTCCTTGAGCTTCATTGAGGTCACAACTACATAGACACCATCACATATACCATTATAGTTAATCTTATTAAAGTTGTAAATGACACACATCTTGATGCTGATACAGGTAAGACATCTGTCCTGGTGTTATTGGACCTCAGTTCTGCTTTTGACACTGTGGCAAACACTATTTTGACACGCAACATATCGCAACATACTACTACATCGACTTGTACACTGGGTTGGGTTCACTGGTACAGTTATCAAGTGGTGAAAATCATACTTACAAAACAGAAGCTTCTTTGTTGCCATGGGCAACTATACTTCAACACCAATGTCCTTGACCTATGGTGTACCCCAGGTGTCAATCCTTGGACCATTCATTTTCAACCTTTATATGCTCCCACTTGGACAAATGATCACAAACAACTCTATGTCTTATCATAGCTATGTCGATGACACCCAAATTTACTTTGCTTTGTCATCTAATGATTATGTGCCCCTTAAATGTCTTTATCAGTGTATGGACCAAATTAACAACTGGGTGTCACAAAGTTTAACACAGACAAAACTTGAATAATTATATTTGGAAAAAGGAGGAAAGACTGACATTGCCAATTGCCACTGTCCTCGACACAAAGGGGCTAAAAGCAAAAGACTGAAAAATCTTGGGTCGTCATTGACAGTGATCTAAACTTCAACAGTCACATGAAAGCAATCACAAGTCAGCATTTTATCACCTACAAGGACTTTATCATTTCCAAACTAAGGTCTAATATCAAAACAGGATTTAGAAAATCTTATCCATGCCTTTATCTCTAGTAGGGTTGATTACACAGGTCACTCCTAAAAATACCATCAACCATCTTCGACTGATCCAAAATGCAGCTGCTAGGGTTCTTGCGAGAACAAAATGAACTGACCACATTACTCCCATTCTAAAGTCCCTGCATTGGCTCCCTATAAGTTCCAGAACTGACTTTAAAGTACTGCTGTTTGTGCTTACTCTCACTATCACTAAATAGGACAGGAAATAATTACCAATCTAACATGCTTCAGCAATACACACCACTTAGGTCTCAGGTCACAGGACAAAAAGTGTGGTGAAGCAGCTTTCAGATGCTTTCTTCTGATGATTCACTTATCTTTTTTTATACTCTGTATACTTTTTAACTTTTATGCTAATCATTTTATGCCTTTATTCATTTTATTGTATTTTTTGTGTGTTTACTTTCTTTTATTCACTGTACTTAGCTTTTATCTTCCTCCTTTGTGTATGAAATGCACAATTCTGCACTTCAGCTATTGAGAGTGTTCTAACAGGTTGCATTATTACTTGGTATGGGAACTCCACCGTCAAAGATTGTAGTACTCTGCAGAGAGTAGTACGTTCAGCTGAACGCACTATCAGAGCTCAACATCTATTCCAAAAGAGTACTTCTAAGGGCCCAAAAGACTCTTCTAATCCAAATAATGGGCTGTTCAATCCACTAAAATCAAGAAGATGCCTATGTATTCATAAGGCCAGAAGCTTCATAAGGCCAGGAGCTTCTATCCTCAGGCCATCCAAACTATTAACACACACTATACTGACTTTGCACACATCCACTCCTCAACACCCACAAACACCTACAGCTTAGCACACACACACACAGACCTGACATGGACTTGTTTTATATCTCTCCACATATAAAATTCCTCTACACCACCCATCAACCTAAAAACCTTATTTGCCCTGCCTTTCTGCCCCCCCCCCCTCCACCTACACATACATACATACATACACACTGCCAACCCCCCCCCCCCCCCCTTTACCCCACTGCATCACCAGTAGCCCTTTCCCAAATACACAGCACACCAGACCCCCTTGTCCACCACACTGCTCCTTATCAGCAAGCCCCTCCAACCCCGACATACACACAGCACACTGCATCCACCCCTGCCTTCACCATATGCCCCCTTCCCCCCATACACACAGTAACTGCCCCCCCCCCACACACACACACACTTCACCCCAGATATCAGCTATGGCCATTCTCAGGAATACCCTCCTCACACACACACACCCTCTTTCTGCATGACCCCTCAGCAGATTTAAATTCATAAATCACAAGAATAACCCTGAACTTGAATATTTAAGTATTATCCCCAAGTAACATGACTAGTAACTTTCTTTAGTAGATTTTAACATGGCAGCCTGAAGTGACATAAAAACCAGGGATTATTGGGTTAGTAAATCTGGCCTGGACACAAAAAATAAAATCAGCTTGTCCATATTTTGAAGCAGGATTTTTGATACTGTAAAAAGATAGAATTCCTGTCTTTTGATCCACATATACTCCTACTCTGGAAGGAACTGGGCCTGGAATTTCAGTCTCAATATTATTATGGAAAAAACTGAGGCGTGACTGACAGCATTCAAAGCTCCAGGATTTCTCATTACGTCCAAATCTGCAGTCATCACCGTAGCCCTCGGTTTTAATGTCACCATATGCAACTGCAATGGCAGTTTCATAAAATGACTCATTATCCCACTCCACCTCCCAGTAGGCATGTTCAGGAAGATGATCTGAACATAACACTTGCCTGCAGTCTGTAAAACGTTTCCACCCCGTGCCACGACATACAACTTTATGACTCCACTCCACTTTTGTGTAGTCTTCAGATAGACAATGATGTCTAAATGCAGTGTAACGATCAAGCTTTGGGCTGCAGGACCCTTAGATGGGAAAGAGACAGATATTCAGTACAAAAACACAAGATTAACTAAACTACAGGACTTCAGAAATGCTGTATTTCTCAGCCTTGAAACTCCTTCAGCATTGAGTATGTTATTTGCTTACATGCTCTCAACTGCTTTCGGGATATGGTGTAGCACTTCAAGAATCCAAACTTCACTAAAATGAAAAATATTCAATTCATTTCAAAATCTGTCTGTTTATGATTCGTCAGATAGACCTACTTATATTTACTTCAAGTTATAAGTTGAAATGAATTACTTATAAAACCCACCATGTCTACATATGTTGCCAACATTTTCATTGCAAACCTTTTTCACATCTCCAGTTAATTTTTCAAGACATGATGTAACAGGGAATTCCTCAAATGAATATTTTCCATTACAAACAAATCTTGGTAAATCCTCAGGAGAGAGGCAAGAGAGATTCTAGAGAGAGAGAATAAAGAGTTAGTGAAAATAACACCACCATCTTCACTTGACAAACTTTGGACAGAAAGTTCTTGTGCAAATACAAATGTATACAAATTTGTATAGCACATTTCACACTCAAAGTAAGTTCAATGTGCTGTACAAAATAAAAGCAAAGTACAGTTGGTGAAAGAAAGTAAAAGCACAAAAGATACAAATATGACAAGAATAAAATAAATAGTGTTAGTAAAATAAAAGTGAAAAGTAAAAAGAAAGATAAGTGAATAATTAGGAGAAAGCATCTAAGAACAAACAGTAGGGGCATTTTTTATGTCTTCTGGAAGTAGGTTCCAAAGCTGAACTGCATAGCAGCTTTCACACTGTTTTGACAGCAGGTTTTACTAGCAAGTTTTACCCCTTCAAACCTAAGAGACTTAAGTGGTGTGTACTGCTGAAACATGTTAGATGGGTAATTAGGTCCTGTCCCAGTTAGTGGTTTAAACACAAGCAGCAATGTTTTAAAGTCAATCCTGTAACTTACAGGAAACCAACGCAGGGACCTTAGAATTGGGGTAATGTGGTCAGTTCTTTTTGTTCTTGTAAAAACCCGAGCAGCTGTATTTTGGATCATGTGCAGCTGTTTGATGGTCTTTTCAGGGAGGTGTGTGAAAAGACCATTGCAGTAATGCTACTGGAGATTAAGGCATGGATAAGTTTTTCTAAATAATTTTTTGACATTTTTTGGGGGGTGATACAATGCTGACAGAAAAGCTGTGATTGCTTTCATGTGATTGTCGAAGTTTAGACCACTGTAGTGGCTATCCTGGGTCTTTCCTCCTTTTTTCCAAATACAATTACTTCAGTTTGTCTCTGTTAAACTTTGTGTGACATCCAGTTGTTAATTTGATCCATACACTGATAAAGACATTCAAGGAGGGGAATAGACATTAGATGACAAAGCATAGTAAATTTGGGTGTTATGCTATGTAATTGTTATTGTGGTGTTATGCTATGATAATTTGTCTAAGTGGGAGCTCATAAACATTGACAAGTAATGGTCCAAGGACTCAGCCCTGGGGGACACCACAAGTCAAGGACATTGGTGTCGAAGTACCGTTGCACATGGCACATGTTTTATAAATATGATTTTAACCACTTGATAACTATACCAGTAAACCCAACCCAGTTTACAAGTCCATATAGTAGCATGTTGTGATCAACAGTGTCAAAAGCAGCACTGAGGTCCAATAACACCAGGACAGATGTTTTGCCATATTAAGATGTATGTCATATACAACTTTAATAAGAGCTATTTCAGTGCTGTAATTGGTATGAAGACCTGACAGAAAGTTATCAAAACAGCCTTTCAAAAATATGCAAACTTATTGCATTTATCAACTGAGAGAAGCTCAAATGCTATTTGTGATGTGGAACTTCTCAACAGTAGAAAATAACAAACAACCAGTGTTCATGTTTCTATCGATAATGTTGGAGAAGAAAGACTGTCTTGCTGTCTTGCTGTTATACTTGCTAATCATCATTTTATGGATTTGGTAATGGATGTGAAGATTAGATTTGCACAATTTTCTTTCAGTCTTACACTCTCCGTTTAGCAGTTTAACTGCTGGATTTTGTTTCTATTGTGCTTTCTTGTGAATGAATTTTTTTTAACATATCAGCCCTGGATTTCATACACTTTCCGTAGACGATTCTTCTGGCTGTCTTTTACTGCTCCATCATAAATTTAGGTGTTATGCAGTGGCACATGGGATATAGAGACATTTTCTTACAAATGAGCACAACACGGAGATAGACTCTTGACACACAAAAACCATCTAATAGCACTTTATAATTTCAAGTTAATTGCAGAGGAGTTAAAGGTATTATACAAGAATTTTAGGTTAGCTTATCATTGTAGTCACTTTTATGGTTGAACTTAATATGGGGCATGAAGGCTTGAATTTTCTGTGCTTTCAAGATGCCAATGTCACTTCGCTGAAGGACAAAACTGAAAGTGTGATGTTTCTGAGTCACTCTTGTTCTTGCAATATTAAGGCTTCTATATGAATCATGGATTGAGGCTTTCTATATAAATCTCTTATTTAAAAATAATCACCTTTAAAAAAGTATGTAAATATAATAATACTTAGCACACTGGATACTCAAGCTACAAAAGAGGCAAGCAGGTAAAACAATGCAAAAAGATGAAAGTGCCTAAGTAAATTACTCAGATTTGCAGATTGGCAGATTACAGGAGATCAAGTAAAGTTACCTGAAGAAAATGTATGTCATCTCCTTTGCTTGCAAGCAACGGCATCTCTTCTGCTCTCTTCTGTAGCACATTAATCTCCTCCTGCAGCTGCTCGGCCCGACTCAGCTGAGCCTTCTCCTGAGCTCTGATCATCTCCACCACCTCAGAGCGCTTCTGCTCGATGAAGGCTAACAGTTCCGTAAATCTCTCATCACTTGTCTTCACTAAACCATCTGCAGAATTCTGTTACAAAAGAAAATAAACTAAACACAGTGAAGTACTGACAGAGCTAATTTAACTAGATGTAGGCCTACTGCATGTCGCTAATCCTGGGCACTTTGTAAAGTGATCTGAGGTGGAACGTCTTAAAGTGACAAGATCAATTCTTAGCAGAAGAAATCTCTTCTTTAATAAAAACTAGGTTGTACAACGTACATTTATGTTTATGCTTATGGCAGACGCTTTTTATCCAAAACGACGTAACATAGAGATAATGCATTAACTGACAAAAAACTTGCGTAATAATCTATGATAATACTACAGTTAGGCTACAGTTATTTGTCTACCTTGAGAGAATCCGCATGTATTCTCAAGTAGTTCACTTCAGCTTGTCTCTGAGAGATTTCACTCTGAAGACTCGACTCCAGATTGCGCTGTTGAGACAGAAACAGAATATTGTAAAGGTCTGCCTTGGATTAGCAAGGTAATGATGATTCATAATTTTAATAGCTACTCTTCTGGTACTTCACCTGGTTATCTTCCTTTGCTTTTGCTGGTGAGATTATATCGTGGCCTTTGTGCTTATCATCGACGATGCATGCAACACAGATACACTTCGAATCCGTCTGGCAAAAAGCTTCTAGTGGTTTACTATGTTCTGGACACAATTTCTGCTGGAGCTGGGAAACGGCCTCAACTACCTTGTGTTTCTTTCCTAAGTGAAGTTCTTCGTGATGGCAAAGATGAATTTCACAGTAGGAATCGAAGCATTCGAGACAAGACTTCTCAGCTTTTCGTTTCCTTCCTATGCAGACAGTACACTCCACATCGCTAGGCCCAGCAAACCCTTCGTCCGAATGCGTGCTTTGGTGGCCCTGCGCCATAAGTTTATTTACCATGTCAGCCAGAATGAGATTTCGACCCAGAACTGGTCTCGGGTCAAATGTCTTTCTGCACTGGGGGCAGCTGTAGACACCCTTTTCTTCGTCTTGGTCCCAGCAGTTCCTAATACACTCCATGCAATAACTGTGCCCACAAGGAATAGTTACTGGATCCTTCAGTATCTCTAAACATATTGGACATCGGAAATGGCTCTCATCCACTGAGATGTTTGCCTCTGCCATTTTGCTGTTACCTCTGAGCGTTGTTGAAGTGAATGTCACTGTATTCTGCAGTTACAGATAGGTTTCGTTTCTCTAGAAATTGAAACTGAAAATGCTGTAACGTTGTTTAATGCAGCTCGTTGGAAAGGAAAAAAATGTAGACTACTTTACTTACAACAAAGAAACAAATATATACTGTATATATACTGTAGGTCTACATACAAAACTCTACATGCTAAAGTTTGTCATGACAGTGTTGTTAGTGTTTGTTATAGTACACAAATGGTTATATACTGTAATAAACAAATATGTACTGTACATAGAAATTTGTAAGTTAAGTAGCCTATGTCATGACAATGTTGCTAATTTTTCGAGTATATAGAATAAATAAGATGTAGTGTCAGGGACATTTGTGCACAACACACCTTAAACCACGCATTCATGCTTGAAGGGGTTTGATTAAAATTAGGGCTGTCAAACGATAAAAAAATTGAATCGCAATCAATCAATTGATCGCAAAATCGCACAAAAAACACTTGTTTAAACATCTGTTTAAATTGTACTAAAAACACATTTTGTAAGGAAAATGTCAGCTGACTTTATCTACAGCATAACAGTTTCATTTCTTGAGTAGTAGTGTTTGTGCACTGCTACTGAGGGGGACCTAACAACCCACCCCATCATCCAAAACCCAAACCCTTTAACCAATTGGTATGACTTGGCCTCGTGATTCATTCATGACAGCCTTTGAGGGGACACTAGAATTCTGCATTGTCATCTAGCCTACTCTGTTTTTTAGAAGTTTTAATTTGTTCTCACTTGCAGCTTGCAAGATTGGTATAGGCTAATTTGTCATTCTTGTGGGCTCGCTAACATTTAGACTATAGATGTCTGCTTACCGTGATTCTGTTGATTAAGTCATTCAGTTTCACACATGAACACCACATGCATCTGGTTTTGTTATTTTCTCCTTGCTGTTTTTTTTTTCGAATTTTGCAGATGTATTAGCTAGCTACCTAACAAGCAAGTAGTCAGTATGGCTCAGTTGTTACGATATTGCTACAAGAGATTCAGCAATGCACTGCTATTTTGCGTCATTGTGGATTGTGTAAGAGAAGTCTTGAGCCCTCCATCTTTCAGAAATGCAGATATCAAATTGAAGCATTTGCTAATGAGCAAGGTAAGAGAGAACATGCAGAATGTGAAATATTTCCCAAGATCAGATGTTCAAACAGGTCATCTGTTTTTGTGAGAATTGCAAAAAACAATAAGTAGTTTGCATTGTTGTTTGGCAACTGCAAATTGTTGAGAGGAAAGTTTAAGAAACATAATTTATGATGAACACAATAAACAGCTGTTGGTACTGCAATAATCTAGTATATTCAAACCATCAAATCAGAACAGGGACATTTCACAGAGAATTGGTCTCAAATGGCTATAATCTTTGGGAGTCTCATATCTGGTACAATGTTCGCTTGGTTGCAAAAAAAATACGATTCAGCAGAATAAAACCGTGACGCATTGGATGCGAATCCGTGTCGTACGTGTGCCATGTCATTGCGTTACTCCTACTCTAGCAGGACTACTAAATATATGTCCACAAATAGGGCAAAACACATAGTATGTATATATATGTATTATCCTTTATTATTATTATCTACGTTTAGTATTGGCTCAACTGTCTGATTGTTCCGCTGACTCGGTTGTGCCGTTTCAGCTCCTGGTACAGACCTTGGTTATCTCTCGCCTTGACTATTGCAATGCCCTCCTATCAGGGGAATGTGTGTGAGTGTGACAACCAGGTAACGTTCTCTGAATTTACACCCAAGGTTTACGGAATATGTTCTTAAAATAACCATAGAAGAATCATGGGCCAACATTGTTTATTCCATTACATTCTCTCTCTCAGTTCCATTTCATGCACGGTGCCTGTCCTAGATCTCCTTTGTTTTTGTTCCCTACCTTGCATGCCACTACTCTGAAAACATTGTCTGTAACCACCTTTTCTCTCTGGTGGAAGGATGATGAAGCATCAGGTTTTAATGTAGACAACCTGTCCATCTGTGCTCTGGACCTGTGTGCAGCAGGAACTGAAACCACCACTGCTACCCTGCACTGGGTACTGGCGTACATGATTTATTATCCAGAGATACAGTGTTTACACTTTGCATAGTATCATGCTTGATCTAGCCTCTAATCAGAAAGGAGATGCAATCCCTCATCCTGTTTGTAGAATTCTGACATCAATACTTCATTTTTTATTAATTCTAAAAATTCCACTTAAAAGTAATTTTATGTTTCAATATCACGCTTCACTATTTTTCATTAAATTATTGAAAGTGTACATAACAAGGAAGCTCAGTGGGCTAACCAGAATTTCTACTATTGCTGGTTCTTTCTAGGAAAGGTTCAGGAGGAGATAGACAGAGGTTGGATCCTCATGACCCCTCTGAAGAGTGAAACTCCTGGAGAAAGGTCTTGTGCCAGCAGTCTTAGGAAATGATTAACTCATAATCTGGTGTTATATGTATGGTTTCATGTAGTGTATCATTTTTCATCTTTGTTGAAACAAGAGGGTTGTTCTTACTCATCTTTCTCTTTTTCCATAAAGGTGTGTGTGTGACAGCATTGAGCTGCCAGTATAAGATACACTTAGTCTCACTAATTAAAATCACAAATCAGAGACCATTTCATATATTTACAATTTATTTTGAAATGTGAATGTACACACGGGGTATGGAGCGTCATGTCTGTGATTACATAAAAGTGGTAACAAAAAAACAATCCCACAAAAATGGTCAGGCGTTTGTTTATTTGTTCCTTTGTGCCCTCAGGCCCCCGAGCCCCTCAGACTGAGTCCATGTCCACACAACCACTTCCCCACACCCACGCAACTCTGTCAAATAAATAGAAAGCCTCTTGTACATGTGCAGATCAGTTAATCTTAAATATCAAGGCGTGTTTTGACGCATACTCCTGATGCTTTTAAATCATAATGCAATCATAAATGTTTTCATTAATGCAACAAAAAAAAAATACAAAAAATACTTTAAAGCTGCAAACATAAAAAATCAAATTAAGTAGAAATGCAAAGACCCCTGACTGATGCAACATTACATTGACAAAAAGCAATGAACACTATTGGCATAAAACAAGCAAACAGGCAAACATTCCAAAAGCAGAAAATCAAACTGTTCCTTAAAATCATAGGCACTATTTCCACAAACTGCACCACAATTTTTAGTTTTTGCTCACAGGCCCTTGTGCTGTGATGTCACAATCGTATCGCCATGTTTACTTCCTGTTTTACAGAGTTTATTTATTGATGTATTTTTGACAACATTGGCCACAAGTTTTGAGAGGGGCATATTTTTTGATGTCAAACACACTGATCACACGTAACTGACAAAACTAACCACCACAAACATACAACAAATTCATGTCGACACAGTCATACGGGTGAATAAAAGAAGCGGTCATACTGATAATCAAAACAGAAGAGAAAAGAAGATGGCAAATGAGTCTTCCCGTCTACATCGGTGTTTGCCTGCCTTCAATAACTCTATTCTTTCTGCTTCAGTATTGCCTTTGCAATCAGTGAATGCATATCCTGAATGAGGAAGAACTGTGTGCAGTTTTAAGCCAATGAGTTCAGTCATCTTGATAGAAAAATCAATCTACTGGTTAATAGAAAATAATTACTGTAGCCAATGTACCATAACCATGTTGGCTTTCACCCATATGTGTCTGAAAATTAGCTTGGCTTTGACCAGGACACACACATACTCTCACTCACTCACTCTCTCTCTCTCTCACACACACACACACTTACAGGCGAGTCCATTCCAAATGCTTTGGAGATTTAGCTTTGAATTGAGGTTCAAATTGAGCATTACAAAAATAATTCTTATGAAAAACGTATGAAAAAAGAAGAGAATACTGAACATGAGTACATTTTTAAAACAAAACAACAAAAAGGCTCCTTTTTTGCTTAAATATCCATTTCAAATAAATAATTGTCACATAGATATGAACACATTCTTGCTGAAGGAAAACTGCAATGAAACACAATTTCACAACAGCCTCTCCAGCCTGCATTCAACAATGGCAAAAAAGAAGGCCAACCACTTCACAACGTTCACAGAACATTAGCTCACAGATCCCCCAAACAAAAGACCTGATGAGAGACAAAAGGCAAGTCTTTTCTGATGAAGTCACAACATCAGGAACAAGAGGGATGAAAGAGAGAAAGACTGAGAGAAACAGAGAGAGACAGAGAGAGAGAGCGCAAGGGGTCATTTTCTTTCTTTTGTTACTGGTTACTTTCCAACCTGACAGCACTGTGGGCGACATTTGTTTTTTTTGTTTCGAAAGCACCCTCTAGTGGCCAAGGCGTCCGGAGCTCTGCTGGTTTTCTTTGGCATGCTCTGGCCTGTCTGCCACTACCATGTCCCCGTTTCACAGCGAGTTTGCGAACCTCATGATTGTATGGAAACACATCTGTTTATTTATTTGTTTGTTTCATTCGTTCTTTGTTCTTGGTTCTTGTGATATCTGGGCTTTATTTTCTTGCGCTTTTCTTATTTTCTTCTTTTCTGTCTATTTTGTTGTTTTTGTTGTTGTTTTTGCTAAAGTGCAGCATTATTGTGTCTAAGGAGTTAGGTAAGGACAGAGAAGGGAAGGGAAAAGAGGGGAGGGGGGTTTTGTGCGGTCAATAGCACCCCTCCCTCCAGCTTTCATCCCTGATACCACTGTATGTGCGAGGTGCTGGCAGTGACCTAAGAAACAGAAAGACACATGTCAGTCAGATTGTTTACATTATATGACAAAATATTTAGCATTTAGCACGGCAAGCCATGTTTATTTATATAGCACATTTCATACAACACCTGAGTGGTTAAATATACTTTACACTAACAGGCAATGTTATCCAGAGCAATATACAGTGGTCAACACCCCTGGAACAACTCAAGGTTAAGTGCCATGCCCAGATTCTCAAGGACTGGACCACTGCTACCTCATAGGTATTCTATAGTTGTTTGTCCTGCACCAGTCTCTTCACTGGGTTAGATGGCTAAACTCAGATCATGTGTGTATGTGTGTGTGTGTGTGAGAGAGAGAGAGAGAGAGAGACATACCTGCGGACGGGTTGTACCAGCTTGCTGCGGGGCACAGGGATGCCTCCACCAGCGGAGCCGCTGGGCCGGGGCAGACCACTGCGGGCGGCGGGACCCAGGGAGCGTGTAGGGGTGGAGCCAGCTGAAGAACCTGGACTGGGATTGGACACAGCTTTCACCGGTTGCCGTAGAGCCAAAGGTGAGGGCGTGACTGGAGTCCGGAGCTTACTGGGGGAGGACACTGAGACAAACGGAAAGAAGAGATCGTTACAGAAAAAGGACACAAACACAAACACACACACGCTCAAACATACACACCCACACACATACACACACAAATGTACACGCTCACACAAGATGTGTGAGACTCCATAACACACAGAATGACCAAAAGCACCTAATGATGTGGAGTCTAGACTCCAGGGGGAACAGTTAGCCAGCACTATGAAAATGGCAACACATGTTAGCATGACTTTCAGAGCACAAATGTTATGGATTGAGGCATCCAGAACACTTTCACTATGGTGTGTGTGTGAGAGTGAGTGAGAGAGAGAGAGAGAGAGAGAAAGAGAGAGAGAGAGGAAGTGTGTGGAAGTATACTGAGGATACATGGCTTGGAAATCATGGAATTTCAACAGTTGTGACATAAACAAACAGAACACATGATACTACAGCAGTCTATTCGGGTGGAAACAAATGCAAAAATAAACACAAATTCAAAAATATAATCAGAAAACACAAAGATGAATAACTTAAAAGGAGAAAAGAACCAAATTTCACATCATTCTTTGTGATGGGGAGAGAGGCCAGTAACACATCCCACAATCCTAGCCGTGCAGGGGAATGTGTTTACAAGAAACCTTTCAAATGAGGAGGATCAATAACAACAACAACAATAACAATAGCACCAATGGCGAAAGTCGGCGGGAAAAAAAACAACAACAAAAAAAACACATCACAAATCACAACACTAAATTAACCACAGTCAGCCGTGACGAGCGCCATATGTCCCGGGTGTGGGAGGCTAGTAGAACGCCAGTGGTACTCACTGAAATCGCCATCGTCTCCAAAGCAACAGGCCAGATGGACTAGACAAAGATGGAGACAGGAAGAGAGGGGCAGTGGGTTTACAGGGGAAGGGCTAGTACTGACCAAGGTCACCCAGACTGCAGCCGTGCAGATGGGATCTTAAGACCTGCTCTCTCACACACACACACACACACACACACACACACACACACACACACACACACACCTCTACAGTGAGATAAATAAAAACTAAACGTGTTAATTGCTTTTCAGTAAAGGTATTTCCAATTGTTCAACAGACATGAAATTTTGATGTCAACAGTCCAATCAGAAATACCTGAACTGAAAGAAATGTTCACACTTACTTTCCCACTCTATAGCCGACACCAGGGGTGTCCAAACTTTTTTCCTCCAAGAGCTACTTTGACTAAATTAATGTGGCCGGGAACTACTCTACTATTTTTACACCAGTATTACTGTTAGGTCTGGAGATAAAAGTTAGCATCCTATATCATCTTACACACTGTGGAAACACTCATTTGAGTGTCATCTAAAGTGGTGGCACTTTTATTTTCCATAGTTATAGCCAAATTTGATCTGCCCTACCATCAGTTCTTATCAGATCAAATTGGGATAATTTTCTACCTGACGGGAGGATATGTGAATTTGATTTCAGGGAGACTTTACAGGTTAAACAGGTTTAATACCTTTTTGTGACTGTCGAGATTTATTTGTTTGACCCTTTGGACAGCTACTCTTAAGCAGGTGGCGAGTTACTGGTGGTTACGAGCTACCTGTTGGAGACCCCTGGCCTATACACACACCAATACACACACACACACACACACACCAGTAAGGGCCTAATGTTGTCCGATTGGGTAGTTATTACAAATTCAAGGTATACAAAATTTGTCATTGGTGTCTGTAACTGAGAATGGCACCTCTAAACACACACCCTTTCATCCATACAATACAAAAGCAGGCAATTTGTCAAATGAGAGCTAATAAAGTTATGCATACAGCCTTGAACTACTCAATCTAAACCAAGTGTGGGAAGCCAATCTTCACGAATGCATATGATTTTTTCTCTCAACCAAAGAAAACATGGAGAGGAGAGCACCCTACTCCACAGTAAATGAATGTGAATGAATCTGTGTGAATGAATGGGGTCAACTAGCCTTCCACAAACACAAAATGCACTCGATGGTTTTATTGAAACTGACTTACTGAGCTTTCAAATCCAGTATTAGCATGTCTCCCTCATAATAATTTATTTTACAGCCTCTGATGGAACGTGCATAGACTTGATGCCACAGTGCACCACTTTACCGCAGGTGACTCCACACCTGAGGGCATAAACCCAAAGAAAAAGATCCAACACAAACCTCCTGTTGTGTATATCGGCAGCACCACAACTAGTCTACACCAACATTTTTAGGGATTTCCTCATTTAAAAAGCACTTACAAAACCGGTAGGAGTTTCATTACTGTATTTAGTCCAGCCAATGGTTTCTAGCTCTATAATCCAAGCCACATGTTATAGCTGAGTTACTACAGTTAGACTCAGTCTAGACAACCATAACACAATCCTGCTATGGTTACCGTTGAACTCTTTTACAAAACAAACATTCTAAAGTCTCAGTTCACTGCAGGTCTGCTTCCTATGAAGAACCCAGACCCTATGGTCATGGTGACTGTTTGTTGTGGCAGGGTAGGTGGGGTTACCTCGTAGAGATGACGGGCTCTGGAGGAGCTGTTTGGTTTTCGGGGAGGGGCGGGCAGGAGGGGCGGAGTACCTTTGGTGCTGGGCTTCTGGGGGAGACAAGGATATGTTACTGGCTCTGGGTGGTGTGAGCATGGTGGGGGGGGGGGGTGAACTCAGACTGATCTGAGGTCAAATTCAGATGCCACCGCTGCCACGTCAACCACCACCAGCAGCTGATCCGCAGTCAGGCAGAGCCCAGTGACAGTTAGAATAGGAGAGGGAAAGTGGGTCATGTTGGAGGTTGAGTTGAGGGAGTCAAGGGCAGCCAAAGGGATGGGGAACACAAAGGGAGAGGGGTTTGTAAGTAGTCAGCCAACCAGTGGGACAGCCAGTCAGTTGAGGAGGGACAGGGAGATATTATCACTGTGTCAAAAGGAGAGGCCATCTCAGAAGGATCCAGCCATGCCCACCATATAGGGAACCAATGAGCCAATGCAAGCTCAATGCCTCTGGTCACCACAAGAGGGAGCCAGAGCCAAAGAGCTCAAACGAGCAGAACACGCAGCCAGAGAGAGGGAGATGGAGAGAGAAGGGGGGGGGGGGGGAGTAAGAGGAAGAGAAAGGGAGGGAGAGAAAGGGAGGGAGGGAGGGTAATGGGGAGAGAACGAGACAGGCAGGGAAACAGGAGAAAAGAAAGGGTGGGGTGGGGGTCGGTGAGGGTGTACAGATTCCAGACCAGACCAACCCAAAAGCCAAGCCATCAGTGTGTCATCTCAGCCAGTAACAGACAGGGAGAGGAGGAGCAGAGTTTGGGAGAACATGCTTCTGCCTAGACCACAGCCAAAGAAGACCAAGGATGGACGGACACACACACGCGCACACACACACACACACACACACACACACCACCATTTGCTGAGCTTTCTATGGCAATTTTAAAACTACACAACTCCTACAATACAGACACACACACACACACACACACACACACACACACACACGCACACAGAAGTGAAATTCAAAACTAGTTCCAAGCTAACAGTTCATCTACTTCAGAAAATGATGCTAGACCCCTGGCTTTTTACTGTGTGCCTTTGTGCTCTCAGGTGATCTGAGTAAGATTAAAATTAGGCTCTGCACACATTATAATTACCACCTGATTAAATCAGTATTAAGTCTCATTAGGAAGATTACGCTTACAATCCCATGCTGGGGGGTGAGAAAGGAATTTGAGAGAGTTTGGTCATGCGCTATTAAGGATATCGGCACATTTCCCCTCCAGGACAAATGTTCTCACTATGATGACACATCCATGTAGTTTTAAGGGTCAATTTCACTCCCATTTTTAACGCTGCAGTGTAATTACTTAAAGCCCATTCATTTTGAAGGATTCATTTGACACGAGTTACTGCACCCAGATCAGCAACGTTTCTTTCCTTCCAGGAAAATTAATTTGTCTCCAGATTGATTTGCTGTGGCAAAGTGATTATTACAAAGTGGGGGGAAAAAACACTAAACGGTGGCTTGTGGTGGAAGGCCACTGTTTAGGAGGTAGGCTACGCTGTGCTTGATTTCAGTCCTGCTCTGCCTTATGGTCTGTGGGGCATTACTGTGTGTTACTAATGGAAAAACCATGTCTGTCTGCAGTCTGTGACCAGTGCAGAGAATAGACTACAGCTCAGAACAGAATAAAATGGAGGACGTTATTTTGAAAAATTCCAACGCAAAAACAAAAATGAAAACTAAAGCAGAGATAGAGTGAGCAGGAGGAAACAAGTGCTCCTGAGTAGCTGAAGCCAAGCTGCTGGTGTATGAGTGTATGTGTGCGAGCGTGCGTGCGTGTGTGTGTGAGAAAGAGAGAGGTGTGTTTGACAGATTGCAGGTTACATCTGTAAACATAACATCAGGTGATCTTCCTGTGGACTTTGAGATCAAAAAATTTAATGACATGAGATTTTTAAAGTTGGCTTGTATAGTCATGCATGCTGTATGAACAACAAAGGATGGAAGGGTGTCTCAGTGAGAATGTTTGAGTG
This sequence comes from Tenualosa thibaudeaui, assembly GCA_027481765.1. Lineage (NCBI taxonomy): Eukaryota > Metazoa > Chordata > Actinopteri > Clupeiformes > Clupeidae > Tenualosa > Tenualosa thibaudeaui. The sequence goes on along the minus strand of JAIFZK010000023.1, from coordinate 7,922,240 downwards.
TGTATGTATGTGTGTGCATGTGTGTCTGTGTGGTCTTCAGTGACAGACTCGTGACTGCCACACTTGTGTGCCACATAAAGTCAATGAACAAAGAGTGTCGGAGTGTGTGTGTGTGTATGCTGGCAGCAGTGTGTAGGAGTGTGTATCCAGGCAGAGTTTGTGAGAGTGTGTGTGTGTGGGTACGGAACTGTATTGTACCATATATTATATCATATATGTACTGTGTATGATGCTATGGGAGATGTATGCATGGCTGCATACATTCAGTATGTAACTGCCTACTGTGTGTATGTGTGTGTGTTTGTGGGTATTTACCACAGAGAAACAGATAGGGAATGTGTGCATGCATGCTTGTGCCCGTGTGTGTGTGTGTACTCACTGGCAGACTGGCTCTGGTGGCGGGGGGAGCCACCATTGGGCATCTGCAGATTGGACTCCACACTCCTGCTGCTCCTGACGGACTCGGCTGGCACAGCACTGTGGGCTGGGCTGGACCGCGTCAGGTTCGGAAGACTCCGCCTCAGCTTGTCTGCATACAAACATCCACGTGTGTACACACACACACGCACACACAAAAAAAAAAGTCAGTGATATATTTACAATCAGTAAATTATATTCACGTCACAGCTATGTGACTGTGGACTGTGTTCAACAGACTATATCAAACTCAGAGCAAGGTACAGGCCAGCTGCCACACACACACCCACGCACACACCCACACACACACACACACACACACAGCATGCAGAAAAAAAATATGGCTTGACATCAAATCAGAGAGTCTACTAGATACTCATCTATAAACACAGACAGACAGACAGATACTAACACATGGCATACAGGCCAAACATACACACACAGTAGCCAGAGTCTGGCTATGTTATAACCTGTGTCTGTGTGCGTCTCACCTTCGTTCTTGATGGCGTTGGCCTGCAGGTCCTGAGCGTGGCTCTGCAGTGAAAGGCGCGGCTGCTGCAGTCGGCTAGAGGAGGCCTGGGGGGACACGCGGCTGCTGTGAGTGGGCAGGTCCAGAGTGCCGCCGCCACCACCACCGATGCTGCCACGGGATGCTGGCGAGCGGGAGCGCGGCGAGGCACGGGGTGAGTGGCGTGGCGAGGGGCTGAAGCGGTTGGCGCCCCCTACGGGTAGGGCGGAGTGGGGCAGGTGGTGGTGGTGCGGGCCGCCAAGGTGGGAGTGGTGACCGACGTGGGGGCCGGCGTCCTCGTCGTCCTCCAGGCTGTGGGCGTCCAGCTCCTGGTCGCTGAAGGCGCTGCTGCCGCCGCGGCGTAACGAGTGGCAGGACGAGCCCGAGCTGCGGCGGGACGCGTTCGCCGCATACTCCTGCCGCAGGCCTAGTAACACAAACACACATGCACACACACACACAGTTACAAATCACAGACTCACAATCACACACTCCATATTCAAATGTGCCTACTACAAGCTTGACTACACAACACACTCACAGATGACATATATTCCACATTCTCATAAATGACAGGGCTAAAAAGAAACACACAAAGTCTTCACCCCATACCCCCCTCTCTCGAAAAAAACACACACAAAGATTCTTCAATTCTGACTGAATGCTTGCCACAAAAACACAAACCTACATATATATATTCAATATTCAAGCACACATACATGGTGAGACGGTGGTAGCGAAGCGGTTAAGCAACCTGGCTAGCATGCAAGTAGCCTGAAAAGTTGTGGGCTCGAATCCAAACTACCACCGTTGTTGCTCTAGGGAAGACTGGCCCTGAACAACTGATAGTTATGTATGTATATGCTATGTATAGTTACAAAATACATAAATGCTAAATATGTAAATGTACACACACACACACACAGACAGAGCACAATAGTGCATCTAGAACAATTTATTTTGGTATAAAGAGGCAGAGAAATAACACACCTGCAGGATTTTAACTGAAACAATATAAATATAAATATAAACAAACAAACACACAAACATACACACAGACACAGACACAGACACACAGTGATAGATGCACAGATGGTTAACAGTCTGGCAGGTATTAGTGCTTCATGTGAAGACCCTCCTATGGGCTCAGCTTAGGGTTGAGCCTGACAACATGCAGTACCACTGACTGATAAGTAGATCAGAGTCAAGTGTGTGAGAGTGTGTGCGTGTGTGTGCGTGTCTCCAGTATAATGGCCATGGAAAGGATGGAGACAGGTCAAGGCCAATCTGCCATCAACAGCTGCCAGATTGAATGTATAAGAGTGTCCTTTGCTAATGTACATGGGCAGTAGAGAGAGTAACTGCATGTGACTGTTGTATGTGTGTGTGTGAGTGTGAGTGTCTATTCCCATGTATAATAATTATGTGCCACTACTCAGTTTCTGGCAAGGCTTTGGTGCCTCTGTGGAAAATGTGATGAAAACGTCTATATCTTCAGGCATCTCTCTCTTTCTCTCCGTGCCCCCTCCCCCCAGCAGCAGAACAAACAAAATCAAATCAGACAAGATCTGACAAGTGCAGAGTGAAGGAAGACCCCACTAGACCTGATCAGACGACCACAGAGCAGACTACTTAAATCCTTCCGTATATATCTGAGCACACAGATGGGGCTAACGCTCAGCACAGGCTGAGCAAACTAGCAGGTAATCAAACACAAAGCGAGGAAATCTAATTACTGCACCCCTTCCTACTCTCTCGGCTTCCTCTCCATGTCAGTACCACTCCTGACCATGTTGGTGGCACTGTTTCCCATAGGATTTTACAAAACTATGGTGAATAGAACAGAATAGAAAGACAGGACACACACATTGAAACGACAGAGAGAAACAACAAGAAAATGCGCAGAGAGAAGTGTCATTAATGACAAACAAATGTTGGAACAAAGCAACCTCTCTCTCACAATTATACAGTATTAATAAAGCACACACAAAGAGACACTCAGCAGAAAGAACTACATGAGTGGGGTCTCATGGTGAGGTTGTGTGTGTGTGTGTGTGTGTGTGTGTCTGTCAACTCACTCTCCTCCTGCATACGGGCCAATATCTGCACGTCCGTGACATCGTTGAGTCGGTAGGTGGTGGAGGAGCCAACGGAGTCCTCGTCCATCTCCGAGGTGCTCAGCTCACTGTCCACTGATGACTGGGGACTCACTGGAAGAGGATTCCCATCTGCTGAATTCCGCTGGTGGCCTGCACAACAACAAAAAAAAAACACACACGTCAGGAGTCGTGTTTGAGCAAACATTTGACATTAAAACATGACACGGTTAGCTGTTGTGGTTGTTAGCCACTGTGACTGTGGGGACATCAGATGAAAACTAGGCTGTATTGATAAAGCTGAAGCATTTACATAGCTAACTTAAGCGAGCATGTTAATTAATGTGCATTAATTGTCCTTTGCTAAACAAGTACAATTAAAAAGTTACTGGCTACTGTATGATGGGTAATGCCAGAAATTAAATGACAGAACAAAGAAAAATTTCAAGAGAAGCGAGGGGTTGAGGGATGATGAAGGACAAATACCCGCACTGCTGGGCAGCACCAGCTGCTTGACGATCGGCACCCTGGAGGGTGTGGAGGAGGGCGAGTTGAAGCCACTGCTGTACGGGCTGTTGGCAGTGTTTGTCCCATACGGGCTGCCATAGCCTGTCTGTGGGCTGTAGGTGTTGCCATACAGACTCCTGCGCTTGTTGGCTTGTTGGAGAGAGACAGAGAGAGAGAGAGATGGAAAGAGACCAAGAACACAGAATTAACTACAGCAAAGGAAAAACAGGCCTGCTTGATGCTGATGTCTTTGCCTGTGCCTGACTGTCTGACTGACTGACTGACTGCTGTTGGCCAGGCATCCCCGGATGTGCCAAGGACTGATTGATTCACAGTGTCAGGTGTCACAGTGACCACACAGGAAGCCATTTTAGATCCAGCCTCAACTCCCAGGATGACCGCATGTGCTGTGTGTGTGTGTATGTGTGTGTGTGTGTGTGTAGAAAGGGAGCGACGGATGGGTTCTCTGGGATATTCTATACAGGAACCCAATACAGTAAACACATTTCCCCGAACACACACTTCCTCGTATGTACACACACACACACACACACGCGCGCGCGCCTGCTGCCGCACACTTGTATTAATCCCCCCAGAGTAATCAGCCTTTGTGAGAAATCTGAGCAAGCCAGTGTTGTTGTCACTGGTCAGTCTCAGGGAACATATGGCAGTGGTGGAACAAGTACAGAGAGAGAGAGATGAAGGAAAGGAGAGGAAGAGACAGAGAGAGCGATAGAGAGAGGCTTCGTGTTCACTCCATCCAAGCACAATGCATCAGTGTGTGACAGAAAGGTTCATCGCTTCGCAGTCAGAAGTCAGAAGGCAGGAACAGCAGCAGCTGCCTGAATACCACTATTCACAACGCAATGACGACAACACCATGGACCCACTGGGGCAGTCATTTCTCACACACACACACACACACACACACACACACACACACACACACACACACACACGCACACACTAGCCACTACAACAGTAAGACTGTTGTAGTGGCTGGAGTGCTGCTCCAGCTGTGGGTCTGATACTGCCATAAGGTCCATTGAGTGGCAACAAACACAACTGCACAGACAGCCTTTTATGGCTCCACGGTCCCATTAATCAGGTCACTAAAAACACATTTTCCATGTTAGCGAGAGGGACTTTTTATATTGGACTTCCACTGGTTGTGTGGTTGGTTATGTCACACACCACCACTATCCCAGGGTGCTCTAGTGCTCCTCAGTTTGACCTTCCAGGGCCCCCTTCTCTTAATGTGTCTGTGTGAGAGGGCTTAGCACCGGACCAAACTATCACATGATAACACTCCTACCTGGGTCATGGTGGTATTTACACAGCTGGGCTGGGAGAACGCCACTTTCTCTCAGTCAGTCGGACTGACACACTCTCTCTTGCTTTCTCTTTTTCTCTCTCTCTCCCCCCCCCTCCCTCCTTGCTTTCTTCAGAGGCCCTAGGCCTATTCTTCACTTTCTCCCCCTCCCTCCCTTTTTTCTGAGGAATCTCTCTCTCTCTATCATATCTATTGCTGGGATCTCTCCATGTCTCCAAGTGTACCACTACAGACATAGCCCATCCATCTCTGCATCCCCTTTGCCTGTTAACAGTTTTTCCCTTCTTCCACTGTTCATCTTCCACTCCATCTACTTTTCTCTATCAACCCCTTTTCTCACTCTCTCACTCAGACACTTACTCTCTCCTTCACTTGTAAACAGATCTATCTATCTTTCCTCCTCTCTCTCTCTCTCTCTCTCCTTCCTTCCTGTCTCTTTCCCCAAGCAGTCTGTCCCTCTGAATTATTTAGTAAATAACAACATGCCCTCAGTTCCACACATCCTTAGAAGTCAGCCATCCAGGACACACACACACACACTACTACAAGCTCTTCGCCTCTTTAGTTAAATCTACACAACCCAATGAGAACTATGTCTGACCAGACAGACACGTACACAAACAAGTGTGCATGCACGCACGCTGCCTCTCTCTCCGTCCAGTCAGACCTGCCTGTGATGCTGAATGTTAGCAATGCCTCGTCCACATAATGAAAGTATTTATAGACTGTGGTCAGCATTTAGGATTACCTCCAGCTAATCTCACGAGGGGGGGGGGGCAACGCAGCACAAAGACATACACGTACATGCACACGTACACACACAGTGTGGAATAGACAGCAGCATGAACGTTCACATCTAATGACTACTAATTAAACCTGGGAAGTCATCTAGAAAGTACAGCAGCATACACACAATTCCAGCAGGCAACATTCAGGCAACAATACAGCACAGCATTGATGCAGTAAACTACCTTTCTCAACACACATCTGAGTGACTCAACTTATGAACTCCTAATTATCCAAAAATTGGCATGGGAAACATTTTACTTTGGATTATTCTTTTAACCTAACTTATTCTAAACTCCAGTCCAATAATCCAGTCCAATTCATGTTAATACCCATATCCTGAAGCTGCTGACTAGCTCCAATTTATCTCTCAAACTCTAAAGGATAGAGCAAACAAACACTGAATGGAGCTTACTAGGCCCTAAGCTATATGGCTTCATCATGTCATTTTTGACAATCATGTGGGAATAACACTGAAGGAGCAAGCAGATGAACTAGTCCCACACAGCCCTACCAGGAACAACAGGGACATTGGCAGAAAGAATATGTAGCAAACAATTAGCAACATTCTATCAACAATGAGAAGTTTGTCACAAAGCTTTTTATGTAAGTTTTAAGCAAGTTTATGGTAAACTTTGTCAGAGCCAAACTTCCAGCAACAATTTGACATTAACAATGCATGTAAAGATGTATGCCCTCTCTCTCTGGACACTTAAGGGAGAAATCAATCCATATCCCTGGTGTGAATCAATCCATATCCCTTCCAGGACACCGATTGCTGACTGAATAACAAAGTGGCAGCTAATGTTTACTGAATGGGGCACAGTAACTTACTTTCAGTTTCATTTTTACTATGCCCAATTCTGTTAACATTAGCTGCTGCTTCTTTATTCAGTCTATGTTGTATCAAATTTTTGTGTCCTTATTGCTACCGACATTGACAGGTGACCTGGAACAACGTGGCTATGGATTGATTCACACCAGATTTATCCTTTAACAAACTCTTAAACAGGTTATATACATTATTCTTCTTGGACTAGACTGTAAAATCCATTACCCCTTTGCGTCAACGTCAGCACTTCTGCTCTTCCGTAATCAAGATCAGGGGTTGACCTCTGACCTCTAATGATTGACAGGACAGCCAGCACAACACACACCACAGAAATCATCAGGTCACCACTAATGAGTTCTAGAGTGACACCAGCCTTGGAACAATGAGCTTCAGAGGGGAGGGAAGCAAAGCAAATTCACAACATCTCCTCGGAGCAATCAACAGAAAACTACAAGTCCCAGAGCAATAAGGGAATCTGGTGGGGAGGGAGACAGGGTGGAGAGACAGATTCAGTAGGCCCAGCGATAAAGCTCAGGCTTGGAAACGGACCTGGCGGATAGGGGACAGATGACCAGATGAGAGGGAAACAAATGACTCCTTACAGCTGAGCTGCTGTCACAGGGACAGGGTCTCCAGGGTGGGGGGGAAGTGGGTAGGAACGGTGGGGGGGTTAGGAACGCGGCGTCGTGGCAAATGAGGCCGCCCGAAAATAGTGGTGTCCTTAAAACCAGGCCTATTACACACCCTTCATTATCTCAGCCACCAGCCAAGAGCATAGAAATAGAGAGAAAGAAAAAGGAAGGGAGAGACAGATAGAAGCACAAGAGAGAGAGAGAGAGAGAGAGAGAGAACAAATAGGAGGGGGAGTAAGACATGAGTCACTGTTTCCAGCACAGGCCTGCTGGAAAGCCAGCCGATCCAGTGCCCCAGCGTCCATCCTTTCCTGAGCTGGGGGTTTGGCCAGAGAGCCTCCACTTTCCACTGGTCTTACACACGACACTGAGTCAGACTCACTCCCCTCTGCTGAAGCACCATTGCACAAAAGGACAGAGAGACAAAGAAAGAATGAGAGAACTGATAGAATAATCCCAATGCCCCCCCACCTGAACCCTTAAATACTTGGCTAGCATGAATCGGCTTCATGATTTGCTGATTCATGCTGTTTAAGAGGAATTCAGTGTTTAGGGTTAGAGGGGGGATGGGATTAAGCCTCAATGCACTCCAACTAAAAGTGCAAGTCTGAAGAGGAAGTGAATTCCAGGCTAAAGCTCTGCTACGGATGACTGGCTGAGAGAAGCACTGGGCCATCTCAGTTGCACCAGGCCAGTAAAGTAGGCTAATGAGGCAGCCGCCTGAGCTAGTTATCTGATAAAGGGACTGCCCCCCTGCCTGAACCGCCTGCCCGGCCATCCTGCAAGTGAACATGGGCCCAAGGACTTATGGGTCAGTGGATCAGTGAGTTAGGGAGCACTGGGTGAAATGAGCCTCAGCTAGCTAATATGAACGAGATCACACGAGTTTTGTGTCCCAGTTCCATTCAGAGATGATGCTCATTTCTCCTGACCCAGCTTAGGGGTGGGAAAGCATAAACACAATTTCAAATGTCTGACAGCTACTACTACATTTAGGCTTACTACCTCCATTTCTCTTATACAAAAGAGGTCAAGAAAATTAACCTTGTGTATTCCTCTTAAGAACAGGTGCACTGGAGATGTCCAAAATGTATAGCTCAAAAAAAAAACACTCCTGTACAATGTCCATTTTCGGTCTTCAGACCTTTTTGTGGTCCAGTCTATATACAGCTATATACAAGATAGGAGGAAATAGACTGACTGAAAGAGTGACTATAACATTTTGTACTGTAACAATCTGAACTACACTGCCTTATCTTAAATAGCATTCCAAAATCACTATCTATACTGTTGTTGTCTACAGACATCATAGGCAGATGCTTCCCCCACAACAGGAAATGACCTGACAGGACTTTGGATGAATGGGTGGCTCAGTTGTCCAGATGGAGAGACCCGGAGAGATTAAGGCACCTGTGGTCACAAAAAGCCTGCCAGTCAGCAAGAGGAAACGCCAACACTGTCTGACCTGGCATTAAGGCCAGGGCCCGAGCAAGTAAGGAAATAAACAAATAAATAATAGAATTATTAAATAAGAGTGCTCTTAGCAGCCAGGACAGCTTAACATCCTTTCCCACAAACAACAGGAGCACAAGGGCTCTTACAGTGTATTAGAGGGAGGGCAGCCAAAGAGCCAGGCAGAGAGAGAGAGAGAGAGAGAGAGAGAGAGAGAGAGAGAGAGAGAGAGAGAGAGAGAGAGAGAAGACAAGAGGTGGAATGAGGATAGAGAGAAAAAAGGTAGAGGCAGAGAAAGTGAGAGAGGTTCAGAATGAGAAAGAGGGACAAAGAGAAGAGGAATGAATATAGAGGTGAGAGAGGGACAGAATGAGAAAGACAAAGAGAAGTGGAATGAGTATAGAGATGAGAGACAGAGAGAGAGGGAGAGAAAGAAAGAGAGAGAAAGAGAGAGAGAGGAGAAGAGTTATTGTCCCTAAGAAATATGGAGAAAGACCGAGTGGACCTTCAAAGTGGTGGGTGGAGGAGGGAATGATTATGAGAGGGATGGAGAGCATAACCCTGCAGCGTCTGTTCCAGCCATTACTCTCCAGGACACGTGAAGAAGAGAGAGGGGGAAGATGAGGTAGAAAATAGAGGTGGAGACAGGGATGGAGGAAGGGAGAGAAAGAAAGAGGGAGTGAAAGAGGGAGGGAGTGAGAAGGATAGGAAAGGGATATAGCAAGAGAGAAAGAGAATTAAAGAGTGCCTCAGAGAAAGGAAGGTCTGTTCTTGCTCAGAGACAAAAATGTTTTTGCTCTGTGCAGAAGAGGTAAACAATCTCAGTTCTGCAGCCCAGAACACTGGATGGGGTTCTCACATGGTCCATGGAACACACACAAACACACACACACACACGCCTCAGGGCAAGACTGATGTCAGTCTATCCCGTGCCTCACACTGCAATAAACGCTTAGAGCATGTTGACATTAGCATGTGCGCAGATGCCTAGCCTACTGTTCATGTCTGACGCAGGTCTGATAGAAACACTTTCACACAGGTAACTGCAGCCTTTCAAATATTGGACAAGTGTTTCAATTTAGATGACAAGTCATTTAAGGTAGGAAAAAAAATTAATTACAGTGGTATCGCTGGCACAAGTAGGCCTACTGTGCACGAACTGCAACACTGCAACACTCAATCTCAAGCTAAGAAAATTCTGTACTGCGATTTCCCAAACAGCAAAAGGCTGGTATCAATTGAGTTTTATAAAAAACAACAAACCATGACTCATTTATCAAAATGAGAAGTCCCCAGAGCCAACACTGTTCCTCAAGTCCCTTTAAGTAACCATGGCAGCATTGGATATGGGACTGTGAGGCTGTTTACATTTCTTCAGGGAGTCTGAAACAAGGGATTTGTTGCCTTGGACAGCCAAATCCACACACATGGTGCTAGAGGCTAAAGTAATGAAGTTCGTCTCTGTGGGCAACAGGATTGCATGTTGAAGACATCACTGTCTTTTGCGAAGCTGTTTACAAGCATTTCAAGGTTCAAGGTTCAACCCCTTCCCTAGTTATGGGTCATGCCACCATTAAGCTCTGTGCACATGCATGTGCGCTCAAAAGTCTGCATACTTTATTCAAGGAACAGTTGGCAGATTATTTCCTGATTTTCACAAGGGGAAAAAAAATCTTCCAATAGCGCAAATGCATTGGGCCTCCATTGCCATGGCAACCTGTGAGTTCACACTCCCATCAGAGAAAGCGAGGGAATGGAGCAGAGGACAGACATCCCCAGTCTGGAGGAGAGCAAAGAGGGGCATGCTTCCACACACACACACACACAGGGCATGCCTTGACCTGCTGAGTCATGCTATAGGATCAGCCTCTAGACATGCCATGACTATGCAGTATTTTTTCATTATTTTTTTTTTGCTCTCATCTAGTTTTCAAATTCAGTCTCAGAAAAAATAAAAATGGCCGAAACTATTACGCACTTGAGTGACCCTGAAATAACACAACAGGCACAGTCAGTGCAAATGCTGCTCACAGTCTAATTTGGGGCCGGGCACAAACAGTTGCATCACCTCTTGTCAACATCAGCCCATTTCCCCTGTGCCAGGGTTCAAAGGGCCTACTTCAGAGGCAGTCTGTCAGGGACGCTCCACATGTCCCCTAAACAACTGAGCTGCTGTGTCTCCCCACCACCAGTGCCTTTGGACTCATTAGGGCTGCTGAGGTAGCTGGTAATTAGAGCCCCATGGCTATTCTCTGAGGCAGCTGCTCTCTCTTTCTCTGATAAGGGGACAGAGACTGAAGAATGAATAAGGCCTGATTCGCACCGAATGTATTGTGGAAGCGCCGCGGCCGCAGTTTTTTCTATCTTTTTAATTTAGGCACGCATGTTAACAGGTTACAGCTTGCACACTGCATACGTGTTAGGCGTGGCTCAACGTGCGGTGTGCGAGATACATTTGAAATAACATGGACGCCGTTTTTTTTTTTTCAAACCGCTGGCTTTGACACTAGAAGCGGGACGGGGACGCTGAAAATATCACTACTCACAAGAAGAAGCAAGGCGACTCCAAACTCCAAAGCATCATAGAGAGAGGCTCAGAGAGCGATGACATCATGCACGCTCATCATCTGTGAACAGTGCGGTGAGGGTGACTCAAAAGTAAATGGTGCACTCACTTGACACACATGTTTTTCCCCCACGTTACCTGGCAAAAAAAAAAAAAATACAAACATGCCGTCCGACTTGCTCCGAGGAGAGTGAGTCAGGAGAGACCACTGAGGCTTGCGTAGTGTGTGTTATGATACGGGTTCCCAATGTCTGAGTCAGGCAGGGTAACAGACATTGGCTCATTTTCAACAGTTCAAAGGCATCAGAGCAGTTAAACAGTGCAAGAGGCACGTGGGTATATGTGTTTATGTGTGTGTGTGCAATGTAGAAATGATGAGCAATAACTAAACTAAAAAACAAACACTCAGAGCAAGGTTACAGAAGATATCCACAAAACCGTGTGTGTGTGTGTATGTATTTAGAGCAAGAGGTATTTTTTCCATCCCCTGTGATATGGATACACAGATATTTCCACACTTACAAGGTTCTGTGGACTGTGGACAGCTTCTGTAACCTTGCACATAATATTTGGTAAACAGGATCGACACGCTTCTAAGAAGTCTCAGGAGGACTCCTGGACAGATTTGGACAAAGTGCCAGGACTGTTCCCTCAGAACCCATCAGAGCAATCACTAACAGTGCACCCAGTAGGAGAGTCCCTCTTGTGTATCAGTGCTAATGGGAACGCCTCCAGTTCTGGACACTGCTGACCTTCAGAGAAGTGTTGCCCAACCAGGCCTAGAACATGTGAGCATTCCTGGGTAAAAATGGCTCAGCTGGAAAGCCCTCCTAACGGAAGGGGGTTTGGGGGTTGGGTGGGAGATTGGGAGGATCGAGGGGATAAGCACAAGGTCTGTCACGCTTCACCTAAAATTAGCGTAAAAATAGTCAAGCTAGCAGCAGAAGGAGAGGAACTATAAAGAGAGGGAAAGTGAATGTGAAACTGGCTGATCGGAAGTGAGCAACAGGCAAATAGGGGGATGAGGCGGGGATGAGCAAAAATAGGCAGACACAGGGACAGGGAGGGAGGGAGAAAGAGAGTGTGTGAGAGAGAGAGAGACAGACAGAGAGATGGGGGGGAGGGGGGGGGGGTGAGAGCAGTACCTGACATGGTGAGATCTAGTCTGTGGATGAGTGAGCGTTTGGCAGACTCCATCTCGGGGCTGGGGTTGTCCAGGGCCTGCCGACACCACACCATGGGGCTGAGGGCCTTCTGCAGCGGGCTGTTCAGCTTGGCCTCATACAGCCTGCAAGGGAACACAATGCAACACACTGCTGTTATAACACCTGTTACGACCTGCTCACGACTTGCAAAACAAACATCAACTTCTGTTTGAGCAATTCAGTGAGAGTTGAGGTCTGACTTGTACACTGAAAATGTGAAAACATGTTGTGACATGGAAGCATACAACAAAACAAAAAATAATGCAGAGATGGATTACAATTGGTCGGGTGCTGCTCATGTCTCATTATATTTGAACTTTTCTGAAACTCACCGCATCCACATTACAGATGAACAATGACTGTAAAGGTCAGATTGGAGATAGCTGCCTTCTGTATACCTTTGAGGTGTGTGTGGGTGTGTGTGCAGAGACTGCACTCAAACCTCATTTCAGCAGGTTTACAGCCACAGCAGAGGGCGCGATCTTCATAAATAAATGCCAACCTGACATCAGATAAGATAAAAGGGTCTGTAAAGCAGTCCTGCCCGTTTAAGACTCAGGACACATCTCAGAGAGAGAGAGAGAGAGTGTAAAAGAGAGTGATGAGAAAGAAAATGAGAGAGGGGAGACATAAAGTGCCTCTGTCGGAATGAGAGCTCTGAGTCAGCATCTGTCAGCTCGCTCTCCTCAGCCAAAGCAAAGGGAGGGAGGGAGGCTTTATCACTCCAGCCCTCAGCTGTGTTGTCTCACCACACACACACACACACACACACACACACAGCAACAGATTAAACATTCCAGCACAGAAGAACGGGAATGGCATCCTCCAATGAACTCTGACACTAGATCCTCCCTCTCTCAGTACATGTATACACACACACAATGGAAATTATGATGATCACAGAATCAACAGTTGCAGGCATTCACTGTAGCCTGCATTCCTTTCATTCCTAACCAATGCAGACCAATGACTTTGTCCATCTACAATGGGCGAGACTTTACAAACACCTATTGCGGGGGACAGGAAATCTACACAACTACAGAGGTACAACACATCACATCACAGCTGTTTCACAGAGAAAGCTGCCAACAGGTGAGAACAGAGACTGTTGGAGAGGCTCCGGTCCAGTCAAAGGGCCCTAGCAAGCAGCTGCGAATCCCGCCGGACCAGACAGCGCTGCTAATCCGGTCTGATGCTAATTCAGAGATTACAGGAATCCATGACAAGAGTTGGCACTGTAGGGTAATCCCACTATGAGTGGCTTTGCCACCCAAAGGAAGACTGAGGGAAAGACCCAGAGCAGAAGAGGATGGGATGGGTTGGGAGAACAGGGGAGGAATGGAGAGAAGAAAAAGAGACAGGGGAGGAGGAGAGTGAGGGAGCTCAGGCAGGCTACACTGAAGGAAGAATACCAGGGAGATTAGGAAAAAGACGAGAAAGTAGAAAGAAATGAAGAGAAGAAGGGAAAAGAAAGACAGGAGAGAGAGAGAGAGACATGGATGGGACAGTGGATGGAAATGTAACTAATGGATTCAGACTATGCCGTTAGATTCCAGGGTCAGGGGCCGCCATGGAGGCACAGTGAGACTGAAGCCGAGACTGTGTGAAACTGAAATCAGCACATTTCAATTCATGGCATAGGAAAAAGGCCACGAAAGTCCCTGGAACAGAGATGACCTTTTTAACTAAATCAACCTCTGAATTCCCAGAAACCCACTCACTTATTAGCACACAGGAAAGAGCTGGGTGGGTCTACGCACAGAGCAGCAATCATAACCACAGCTGTGAGAACCTTCATAAGACTCAAAGCGAATTCAAGATGCTCCCCCATACAATCTTCAATTACACCACTCTCTTGTTAACTGCTTCTTCACACCCCATCTTCTAAACCTCTCAGGTCTTTTGTTCTCTTAACGCTGTCCCTCACGTATGCACAATGCCAAATGCAGGGCGACGAAAGCCTCTCTACTTAATTCACCTCCCAAACAGGATTCTCTGTTTGCCTAACTGTTGCCTAACTGTTCTGGCTCCTCTGCCCTCTGGAGAGAGAGACACAGAAAGAGAGAGAGAAAAAGAAAGAGAGAGAGAAAGAGAGAGAGAGAGAGAGAGAGAGAGAGAGATATGCGTATAAGGAGATCCCAATGGAGGCCAAGAGCCCAGAGTGAAGATGGATATGGGACAGCAGCAGCAGTGGTGGTGGTGGTGGTGGTGGTGAAGGAGGAAGAAGAGGTGGAGGAAGAGAGAAGGCCTTCACTGTTTATTACATACACATCTCTTCATGTTATGTCAGCCTATAGGCTGGGAGCTAGACACAGGGGCACTCATGTAAACATACTCAGCATTACAGTCATGTGAGTTTCCATTACCACATAAGTAGGTAGTAAAAAAAAGCTGCTGTTGTCATGAGTGTTCTTGCTTTATTGATTGACTATCAGTGCCAGTACTCTAATCGGGAGTCCTATATAAGTGATCATGGGCTGGCTCTGTCTCTGCAGCAGACTCTTTATGCCGCATTGTGGACAATAATCAGGTAGATGGGCTGTTTCCATCACTCCCCCCCCCCCCAAACACACACACACACTCTCCTGTCCAGCTGTTGCAGGATTTCCCCTGGAGTCTGGTCCCTTGCTCTCTTCTACACTGCCAGTACATAAATCCACTCAAACGGCTCTCCGGTTTTAGGGATTACCGATTTCCATGCAAATCTGTGTAAAGTGACCTAAACCTAAAAGCAGCAAAACACAGTAACTGTGTACAAACACAAGTGGATAAAGATGCAAAAGGAGAAATATATACTTAAGCCTTTGACTGCGACATCAGAGCAGACCTACAGAGAAAGCTGATGCTCATGTAGCAAGGCAGTTAAACAGACACAAACAAAAGTCAATTCATGTTCTCCTAAGGCCTACTATATCAAATTTGTCAGTCTTTCCGAGTGACAGTTTAGGATTGGACCCATCATATGCCATGTCAGTGACCTCAACCTTTGGTTTGAACAGTTTGAATAGGGACATAACGTTCCAGAGGAGGCTACAAGTAGATGGCACCTAAAATGGAGAACTGACCAAAATTACATTCAACCAAGAGTGCCCTCGACAAATGTATGCACTGCTGATGCTCTTATCAGCGGTTCTGCTTTTAAGTCTATTCCCAGTACAGTAGTGGTAGGCAGACTACAACACTAGCAGAGCTGCAGTGGTAATCACTCCAGAGATCCCGTGGGCCAAAAGAATCGCTGCCAAGGAAACCGTTCTCCTAAACCTGCTAGCTATATAAACAGGCGTTGTCTGGTTCAACCCTACTGTAAGACACTCGTTTTTTCTTAACAATCAGCTCCTTGTCGGCCGACCACAGGGTTTAAGGGCTGTAAAATATACTTAACAAAGGTTAATCGTGTGTGATCAAAGCAGTGCACAGCAGGACATCTGGCGGTGCTATACCGGCTAACGTTGCAGAGATTTCACCCAGTGTAAGGCAAAGCAAGTGTTCACGTCAACATCTTCGGCATTCGAATAGTGAGCCTACTAAACGTCTAGTGAAGTGAATGAAAATGCTGACACGTTACTGAAACTGTACAACACAGAATCACTGTAGTTGTATTAGAAGGTGGTTTGCACAAATTGCCACACATCGTTGACAATGTATCTTATCTTTTCTAGCTAACTGTTGCTCAGTGGAATGCAACTTCGCTGGCAGCTAACGACAGCGAACACAAACGGCAAATTTAGAGGAGTCGTTTCCGAAGCCAATAAATAAGGAAAATAATCTTCCGAGGACAGTGTCTCGCTAGTGAAATAACCAATATCACCAGTAAAAAGAACGTGACACATTTTCTATGTTTACATCTTTGCCCTCAAAGCAACACAGTCCCATCAATTAAGAAAATCCCATCGGCACATTCCTGTGCAACTCTGCACTCGTCAAACGCTCGTCAGGGTGGCTGTGGTGTGGAACAGCTGTGCTAGCCTGTTGGGCTGTCACAGTGCGGGTGTGAGGTTGTGCCCACTGTTAACAACCCTGGCTACCAGTGATGTAATCTAAAAACGTTGGCGAGCCAGCTACTTTTCACACTCACCAGCTATCGTCGTCTTCGTTCAGACAATCCATGTCCTCTAGATCAAGGAGCTCCACTTCATCAAGTATTGAAGTTTCTCCGTCTTTATAAAAAACCCCTACATCGTTATCATATGACGTGATACCAGTGGCAGCCCAAGCACCATCGCTGTCGTATGATCCCCCATAATTCGTTCCAGGATATGACAGTCTTGGGCTCAAACAACGGGAGTTTTCCGATAGCCCGCCGTAGCCCCTCGTTCCACCGAACCCCACCCCAGGGAAACCGGCCAGCCCCGACGCAGCTGCCGCTGTCAAGGGCGAGTCGTATCCGGCGCTCAGAGGTCTTGTGTTAGCTGACATCCCACCGGTCGAGGAGAGTAAGGACGACCGACTCCGTAACTGTTCGTTCTGCTGTTCGAGTTTCTTCACCAAGTCTTGAAGCTTCCGCACTTCCAAGTCTGCGTTTATATTTGAATTGATGTCCTCCATGGTAGCTGTCCTGTGTGACTGTCTTGTCACTCTTTAGCCGCTGAATAAGTATTCGCCGGGAGTTAAAAGTCTCTTGTATAAAGTTTACACTGAAAACACCTCACTGCCAAAAAGAGTTAATGAGCTAATCGTCGTCATCTTCTCCGGACAATCACACACACTGGCAGCATCGGCGCCATCTTTACTGTCCCCCAGTTACAAACTGAGGCAAAAATCAACTGGGAAGCAACGTAATCGCGTACGTCACCGGGGCCGAGCACGTTTTGGGAGCGACCCTTTCACACGTGAGCGCGCGCTACTAATTTCTTTTTGCGCGAACAAGGGAAAACATCTAATGTCTTTAATCAAGGAACTTCAGGACACATACGATTAAAATGCAAACAATTGAACAACCTGGCCAGATGTCTTCTATTACCACATTCCTCTGCCGTGGACCATCTAGTTATTTATAGTAAAAGAGGGCGTCCACGCACACAACTTCGAGATGTTAGTAGTCATAAAAATATTTGTACATTATGTAATGATTAAAAAAACTCGTACTCGTTCTTCACTTTTCGCGTAAGGACATAAATTGCAGTGGCTCCTAATCTCTGTACATCTTAATATGAATGGTAATTAGAATTTTTCAATATCTGGAGCAATGAGATTGTACAATCTATAACCAATTAGGCCCCTAAATTCTCACAGCAAGAAGCTTTTCATGGGAAGGGGCTGTGTGAAACTTTTGTTATAGAATAAAATATTAGTATACTGGTAGTTGGATTGGGTAAATGACATCATCATGACAATAACATGATTTCTTTCAGCAGAGTATCAGTAAGTTCAGCACAACAACAGTGAGTAAACAATTAAGTCAATAAGTAATGTATAGTGCACATTTAATTGTCCATGTCACGATTGCTTTTTGTTTCCATACAAATTGACAGCTTAGACAAGATAAGAAAAAATAAGACCAAAAAACAAACAAAGAAATTGTCTCATATTTTACAAAAACACTCAACACAAGTATTAGTAATTACTACTGATTAAACAAGCCATTCCTTATGGCAAGGTATCACTATGTTGATTCAACACATACGTAATAAGCATACCTGACAGTAAGGTAAGAAAGTTGTCCTTAGACACATTAAAAGCCTATTTTTTTTTTGTCCAACGTATACAACTGAAGTGTGTGAGTTGGCTCCAGAGAGATCTGATGGCCAGGCACTTTACATTCGCTAAAACCCAGTACCCCTTCTCCCCAAATCCAAAGTCTTGACCAAAGATCTTTAATATTGCTCCGCTTCAACCCTCAAAGACTTAACAGTCTTGAATGAGAATCATAAAGATTCATACCAGATTAGTCTTTAAAGGTTCTGGTTTTAGTAATTGGGAGGGGGGGTGTTGGGAATGGAACAATGTTAGGTTGGAGTCACTGTATGACTCACAGTGTGTCTGAGGCTGAGGTGTGCTCCAGAGTGGTAATCACTCCACGACCTTCTTCTGCAGTTTGGTATGTGTCTCCCCCGTCTTGAGCCTCCATGTTTGCCCCTGGGTCCTTCTGACTGTTCAGGCTCTCATCCAGAGAATCTGGGTTGGGGGTGATGTCCTGTGACTCCTCCTGCCGATCCTCCTCATCCTCATCTTCATCCTCCACGTCCATCTCGAAGACACGCACATGCCGCAGGTTGGCGCTTAGCTAAAAGAAAACAGAAAGAATAATGTACACACCAAGCCAGAGAGAGAAGGGCTTACACCGGCACAGGCTTAAAGAAAAGCTTTGTTTTTTTTTTTTGTTTTTGCTGATCAAGGGAATGCAGTTCCGTTATAAACTGAATGTTCAGTCAAAAGTCACACTGAGCTAGTTTCGTCTCTTAGACAAAAACATTAATCTCTGGTGACTTGACTGACAGTAAACTAATTAACTACAGTGCCTGGTCAGTAGCACGACACTGTTAAGAAAGGACATGCAAGCTTACCACACAAGACACTTTTCGGATCCCGTTGACAGCCACAAACTGGGCTTTCATGTTGTCCAGAGGCCTCCATTGGTTCTCCCAAACCAGGCCCTGTGAGGGGATGGAGTCGTTCTGCTGGTCCAGCCTAGTAACCCCAAAGAAATATACAGTACTGAGTGGAAATTACCAGACAAAAATAATGACACAAGATGGGGTGATCTTGATACTGTTCTGAGTATTTGAACCCAGTGGGAAGGTGAGTGTCACTTGTGTCTACTCTAAGTTGTGAGTGTGTTGTGGCTGAACTCAATGCTATGCGAGTTCAGATGTCTAGACTGATTGTTTGAGGTTATAAATGTGTTTGAAGTGCCCACAGACACATACACAGACATACAAGCACAGGCGCGCACAGACACACAGACACACACACACACACACCGAAGGGTGGTGTCCCAGGTGAACTCCTCCTCACTGCGTAGGGCAGCAGTGAGAGGCAGTTGTGCCAGAACACGCTCCTCCTCTTGTCCCTGTAGGACCACCGTCAGCGTCTCAGCGTCATAGAGACGGGCATCTAGGCAACGGTATGCACCATTCCCACTGGAAAGAACACATATAATTGCATACAATAGTAGTGCACATAGTATATATATATACATATATGTGTGTGTGAGTGTGTGTGTGTGTATAATGTGTATGTAAAACTCACGGGATTTCGACTACTGGGTCCTCATCATCAATGCTGGTGTTCAGAGGTCTGCTCAGGTCAATGGCTATGATACCATTTGGAACTGATCTATGAAATATATGTTCAAGGCAATTTCTGTGTGACTGAAACTCAAGGATACCCAAAATTAGCTGCATATATTTCTTTTGAATTATCCATGTCATTCAGGTTAAAGAACTCAGGTTAAAGTTTGGCTGTTCTACCAAAGACAGGGAAAAAAAGCAGAAAAAGTGGTATCTGAAGTACCTGTAGGGATCTGTTGCCCTCCTAAGTAAATATATCTTGGATGGGGAGATTTCTGGCATACAGAAAACCACATAGTGCATACTAGCCTTGTTGTCATTCCACCTAATCACAGACAAGGCAAAGGACAAATGAAATGTCAACAAAAACAACCATCTTCTTCCTAAACATTATCACTTCACAGAATAATGACCATCCATGCAATCATCCTCACCAGATTACACTAAGTCAAGTGAGCTCATTTTATTATCTTACCACATCTATCACATGATCGGGTGACAAAAGCATCCCTGACTGGAGTGATTAGAACAATCAATACGACCGTTATTACTGCCATCACACCCTCCATACAAGCTGATGTTATCCTACTTATCCTCAAAAGCCTCTTATCAGTTTATGTAAATGATCAGCTTTTTTACTTACAGAGCAGGCATCTCAAATAGTCTTGGTGTATTTTCTGAGCTGCATACAGAAAACATAGATGTCATTAAAAGCCATCTTAACCACACACACTCACAGACAACATGCAGATGAGAGATAAGGTTACCTTTCGGGAACTATGTAGAGTGGCAAGCACAAGGCCTCCTTCACAGACTTCCCAATCACCTCCTAGAATCCAAACACTCATTACAGCCAAACTCCAAATGTTAGCTTTGTGCAATATAACCACATGTTTAAACAGTATAAAATGGTGTACTGTACAACACAGTACATCAGCATTAACATCACTTAACAATACAATGTCTTGTTTTTCCTTGCTATTCTTTCAGATGGTATTACCCTAGCAGTCCATTAATGTTTGAATGGGCTCTTCATGTTTACAAACTCAGAGAAAATGGTGAAAGATTTTAAGACCATAATGGTACATGGTATGAGCAGTGATGTTTGTGTGTGTGTGTGTATGTATGTATGTATGTATGTGTGTGTGTTTGAGGGAGGGGTCTACAAGCTGCTGTATTTAGGGATGGTGTCAGACTGGCTGTGGCTTCCCAGGTAGATGAGTCAGATTTATATATGCTGTTCTCAGAATCCTTTTATACACACACACACACACACACACACACACACACACACACACTCTCACACCCAGCACTCAGGCACTGAGTCAGCAACAGAAACGCCAGCCAAATTTCCCACAGAAGGCACACTGCATTACTCTTAAGTCATTTCATTTCAGGTCACATTCAGTGGAGCCAAGAGCATGGCTAAAATGGAGCACACATTCCTTGGACAGAACTGAGAAAGAAAGCGTTTCAAAGGCTAAGTGTCAATTACCCCGATTCTACGACCTTGTGACCTTGAGAATGCCAGCCACTGATATAAGAGTCTATGAGAGAGGGCTTTCATTTGTGTGGTTGTGTGAGGGAGGCACAAGTCTTTAATTGTGTGTGTATGCATGTCAAAGACATACAGTGTGTGTGCGTGTGTGTGTGTGAGAGAGAGACAGAGAGAGAGATAGACTAGCAACTATGTGTGTGTGCATGTGTGTGTGAAAGAAAGAAGAGAAAGAGAGGTTTGTGTGTGTGTGTGCACTGCTTACTGCTGGTTTCTGAAGACACAGCTCTATTGTATCCTCCATCATCCTCTTTACAAAGTGCAGGGACTTCTGAGGATACGTAGGGAACAGCAGAGGACTTTCTGCAGTAAACAACAAAATACAACAAACATCAAGAGTCATGTCATGTAACTTCGCTCTGGTTCCCCATCCTTGCTACAGTACAATGGGCAAGCTATGTATGACATAGAATGTATGGGTCACAATGCAGAGTTCTACCTTTCAGATGTGTGCTGTCTTTAAGAAACTTCACCCACTGGTTTCCCTCAGTGTTGGGTGGAGAGACCAGGTCTTCCTCCTCATCTTTCAAGTACTGCATCACAGTTCGGAGAAAAATACCAATGTATTGATGAGAATGAACACATAGGTGCAAACAGGCATACAGACACACACACACAGAGCAAAGCCTACTTACTTGTCCCACTCGCTCCACATTGAAGTACTTCCCTTTTCGATCGAAAAGCTCCTCATTCTGAGAAAATCGTTTTAAAAAGTCATTATCCAGTCTAGTTTGGTGACTGTTCATCTAATTACAAACTCATGAACCTCAAAGGCAGCAATATTGTGGACATACTAAACTATACCACGCTATATGTAAGTAAGTGTAAGTGCTTTTAAAATAAATGTTCCTATTCCCACATTACTGGCTTTCAAAACCAAGCAACAGGAAAGTTTCTCACCGCACTGAAATGCTCAGCCAGAAAATCCGCCACAAAGGCCAGGTCTTTGTGCGTCATCTAGGAGTAATTGAAGCATGCTTGTGTCAGGACTGAGGAAAGTGCTGCCACATTAGCAATGGTACAGGACAAGCCAAAATCACCCCCATGTGCCATCAACCCTTCACTCCCTCACAGTTCAACATCAGATTCTCTCACCTTATTGAGCTCTGGGGGTACATGATCGTCAGACATCCGCAGCATTGCTGCAAAAGTCCATGCAGGGGGAAATCAAAATGGACACATTTTCAATCGAGAGTAAAAAAAACAAAAACAAAAAAAACACCAAACAAACAGAAAGGTAATCTCTTGCTTTGGTCTGTACTGGTGAGAAACAAGACAGACCTACCTACATACAGCCAGCGGAAAAATGCCTTGAAGTTCTTCATACTCTTGTCAATCACTCTAAAGTTTAAAAAAACACAACGAGCATCATGTCAATTTCTGCTTTTGGAGGACAAAAGAGGATGAAAATTACAATAATAGTTTTGTCATACAAATGTTGAATGTGCCATTTTAATATTACTCACTGCAAAAGCTCACTAGCCTTTAGAGTGAAGGAGCCCACAGCAGTGATTGCATCTTAAGACAAAGTATGTAGAAAACAATTATGTCATCATGTACAGCAAATGTTATCTAAAAAAAGCAGACTTGATCACAATCATGCAGTGACAGGGTATGTAGTACTGATCTAACCTTTGCAAGAGTCACCTGTGTGTGTGTGTGTGTGTGTGTGTGAGTGTGTGTATTGCTGCCCCTTACCTTCAATGACAGCAGGATCTAGTCCCAGAGGCTGATACTTCTGTTTCCATAGGGCCATGCCCTTTACCTCGCTGAGGTGGTACAGCAGAGCCTCTGAGCCACTAGAGCAACACGAAGCAGCACAACAGAAGGGGGTTATTACACATTCACAGAATAAATCACACAATTGTCAACCTAGCAGCCCAAATACTGCAAAGATGGAAATACAAGTGTCAGGTATCATTCAGGGAACATGCATTAAGTGGATGTGATGCAGGGAGATATAATGGATCCACACAGGTAGCAATCAGGAAATGCCACTCATGTCTAAGCACCTCTGTAAGTGACTGATAACCAGCTTCTGAATGCCAGAGTAGGAGGACTCAATAGACTGGCCCAACATTTTCAGACCCTGCAAAGCAGAAATGAGTTAATGAGCAAAAGGTACAAGGTAAGAGGACACGTGTTGTACTGGTATTGTAAATACAAGTAAATGCATCAACATGCAAACACACGTGGTGGACATGTCTGGACTGAAAACAGACCTTGACTGTTAGCTGGTTCATGAGGAGAGCCTGTAGTTCAGGGCTGTGGGAAATATAAATGTGTAAATACAGAGGCACACATACATAGCAAAATAGCAAGACCTCTTTACATCAGACTTGAAAACAAAAACAGGCTCTGTAGCCAACTAAAGAAACCACTATGGTCGTCTAGCTCCCTCTGCTGGACATACTGTAGTATGGAAAAGTATCTCAAAACCATGGCAGTAGTTCTTCAGTATGTTAATCACCTCTGCCAAGGAGCCTATGTTTTTTGACGGCGCCTGCGTGTCTGTGAGCAAGATAACTGGAAAACTACTGCACGGATTTGGATGACATTTTTGGACAACGTGGGTCTTAGGCAAAGTAGCAGATGATTACATTTTGGTGGTGATCTGGAACACTGTCTAGGATTTGTATTGGGTCAGTGACCCTGTATTGCCTTGGCGGAGGTCTATGCTCTCCGAATGCTCTTCTAGTTCATTGAGTTGTTATCATGTATTACTCTGCGAGACTCTTACCTGGCATGGCCCCAGAGCAGCAACTCAAGAAACTCATCCTGCACCTGTGTGCTTGTGTTCTTCTCCTTTAGAGTAAATATAAACACATACAAACAAAAAACAATCAATCCTGCATCCACATACTGTGTATGAATGGCTAATTTAAAGTGTCAAGGTGAAGTTTCCTGATATTGGTTTAATCATGAGAGACTAGATTTTTTTAAAGAAAGTTATGATGATTTTTACAGCTGTCTTAAGAGGACAACTCACCTGGACAAATTTTGTAAGCCTCAGATCCATCTGCAAGAGAATGTCCTCCCAAGCTTCACACATACAGGTGAGAGACAGACGCAGGTACTGAGAGTGATAGATAGAGATAGAGATAGATAGATAGATAGAGAGAGAGGGAGAGAGAGTGAGAGAGAGGGAGAGAGACAGTGAGTGAGGAATAGTTCTCTAGACAGAACAGATGGTACAAAAACTGAAGCAGATAGTTGACAAACATGAAAAAATGTTTTAACTTCCAATCACCTGTAGAAGAGTAGAGATATGTGTGAACTTGCGTGCCATCCTGGTTAGTTCTGGCAGACAGGAGGACAGCAAGCCTGTGTCCAACTAGAGATAAATACAGAAACAGAGGGACAAATGCTAAAATAAAACTATGTGCAGAATGGTGCCACCATCAGGAATGGATGATTGACGCATCAAAATTATGGTCATTTAGTAGTGAGGCAAAAAAGCACTGGCGTACTCACCTGGACGTAATGAATTTCAGGGTCGTCATCAGTGGACCTGACCTCTGTGATGACTGAGAGAGACTTGAGGTCACTGGAGAGGCAGAGGCTGCGACAAGTGCCCACAATCTAACATGGAGAAGGGTTAAAAACACACAAAACAGAAAACAAGAAAAATTAGGGTGGGATGAAGATGAAACAACAATTAATTTAGATAAGTCTAGATTTAATTCAGTGATGTGAAGGAGGAAAACCTCCAAGTATAAACATATATGTACATAATACATATATACACATTTTTTACACATGGATAAACTTTCCAAATAGAAGATATTCTTACACTGTTGTAGTTGAAAAGAGAAAGCTATAAGATCAAATGGCGCTAGATTCAAACAGGAGAGGAAACATTTGTCTTACCCGGTTTAGAGTTGCAATCTTGTACAGCCCATAAGCGTAGAGCTCAACAAAGCCAGACGGTCCTCCTACCACCAAAATATTCAGCCTGACAACATCAGTTAGATTTTGGTTAATCACTGAATACAAGAGAAGCAAGCAATAAACTTTACCAAGACAAGTCACACTGACCTCACTTCCCCAAGGAGATTTGTGGCCTCATCTGACTTCTCCTCACTGCAAAAAAAAAAAAAAAATGAGGACTAGACATTATTAGACAGAATTACCAGTGAATGGCAGGCCAACAACACTGAAAACATCTTTAGCTTTAGTCAAACAGAACAGTTCACTAACCTGAAAATCTTTGTTGTGGTGCTGTAGCTATACAACAAATGGAAATATTTATTAAACACAGACAAGCACATAAAGAACTGCTTTTCAACAGATACATTTTAGACTGAAAATGACTATTGAACTTATTGGTATAAACACAGTTTTTTTTTTGTTCAGTTGATTGCAGGGTGGTTACCTTTTGGGCAGGGATGGGAGCTTGGGGAGGAAGCGGTTGGATTCATCCTCTGAGTCATAAAAGGATGCTAGGCCGCTAGACAGATACAGAAAGGTATAAAAGAAAAAGCATAATTAACAGCATATTTTTACCATCCTTCAACCCTTATTCTGCCCAAAATAAGTTCTCTTCATATTGGAGGGAGTACTCTACTGGCTCCCATAGCATATAAATATAAGGTCAGCAATGCAGAAAGCCATTTCTAAACATGCAACCCTTCGTAAACACTCTTTGTAACCCTCAGCAAATATCTCTTCATGATTTACTGACTATCCATTCTATGAAAACATTGTAAATATATCCAGTCTTATTGCACAGCTCTGATGTACACTGGAAACAAACGAAGAGATAGAATGCTTATAAAACAACAAAACATTGTATACGGAGAGGAGAGTGATATGCTCTTTTGTCACTTGTGGTCTTTGGTTGATGGTTGGTAGTTGGTTGAAATATTGTTTAGTTGTTTTGGACAGAAGTGTGTATTAAGAAATATAAAAATAAACAAATGTGACATCAAAGTGCCGTCAAATGACACACCACATGTGTCAAATTATCATTATTTTTAAACACATTATGCATCATCTGTATTCAAAAATGAAATGAATGAAATTCTGTCCATGCCTGAATTCTGGCAAAGCGCATAGGAACTTAAAACCCCCTTACCATGTCTTATGAAAAATATTCATGACAAACACTTTTGAGGAGGCAGTGAGACACAGACATACACACATACACACACACACACACACACCTGTTCTCTTCCATCACCTCCATCCAATGCATACAGGACACAGGGAGCTCGACGGGAAAGACGTGGAGGATCTCAGCCTTCTCAGCGTCACACAGAACTACTTGCTTGGTGTCACCTAAGCTAAATGCCAAGACTTGGGAATAAAGCGTGGAACAGTGAAAATAAATTAGCATGTAATGTACATCATACATATACCAATTGCAAGAAGACTAGTCATTAGATACGGTAAATACTTTTTCCGTCAGGTCTCCATGCCAAGGCTGTGATCTCCTTCCCCGTGTTCTCATTTGGCTGCAAACTCCACACACGGTAGAAATTGGAGAGGCGATGCAGCAGCAGCTGGGAATAATGACATTAGAGACTGTTCAACACCTGGACTACAGCAAGATATCTCTCCTCTCCAACTACTTATTCTCTTACCTCTCCACTAGTGTTAGCCAGGGCGATGAGATCCCTCTTGGGGGACCATGCCATGTACAGTACTGGATTGGGAAGCTGCTTCTCCCCAACTTGCCTAAAGGCACGCATTGTAACTACAAATCAGAGAAGGGAGAAGAGAGAGCATGAAAGGTGCAACTTAGGCGTGATTAATTTAAGTTATCATTTGTATCTATGTAAAGAGACGTTTCTCTCTCCCAAACCGCCAAACATCATTGACAACAATAGCATTATGCAACGCTGGTGTCTTTTGGATCAGTTTCTCTATTCGACTATACCTGTTATAAAATAATCGAGAGCTAGCACATCGGGATGCTAAATAACGTTATAGACGCATCAAATAAGCCTAGCGGTAACATTGTTTGCTAATGGCTAAGATGACTCAACAGCTGCAACGTTGCTTGAGAATTGGTTTACTAAGTGGCATAATATACAACTTAAGCTTACTGTTGTGTGAACTGTATCCTTTGGGTTGAAACGAACGAAATTATATTTTTCCAGACAACTAAAGCTCAATTCATCAGCTTTTATCTTGAACTCCCCATGTATGGCGCCATTAAACTTCACTTGGTAGCATTTTGACCAATCCGAGAATCAGTAGTCGTAGTCAACGGGTGCCCAAAATGGACAAACGAAGCGACTTTGGAAAAGTGTTTTCAAATGAGGCGTTCTAGGACTTGGTAGGTAACCAAACTTGCTCTGTCAACAACAGGCTGTCTGAACTGTCGTAGCCAAAATCAGTGTCAGTTCAAACAAAGCCCGTCAACGGTTGAAATCTGATCTGGTTCAAACGTCTATGAAAGTTTAGTCAGCTTTTTCTAACTCAAAAAAAATTTTCTAGGCCAACTCTTGCTTTTACAAGAATTAGAAAGCTAGAGACAGATGGAGAAAAGTGAGTCTCGTCATTTAACCAGATTTGTCTCCCTTTGTTTTTGAATTTGTGATGAATTTGTTTTCAGGGGCAGTGTTTTCTGTTTTCTCTGCAATCTGTTAACTCCAACATTTGTAAAGTATCTGTGTATCATAGCCTACAGGCCTAGTGTAAAACTCCGCCAGTGACTTCACTGAACTCTGCTGGTTGATGGATAAGCCGACATCTCTAAGGATGAGTGTAATGTCATATTATTTTTGTTTACAGGCGGACTGTCAGGTGACAGTGACTCACCCGACCATTCATGCACCATTTTCATGTCTTGGGGTCAGTGTGGTTTCAAGTGAAGAGCAGCAGTCAGGTCAGATCTATTCCTGCCTCACATTAAATGGATGGCAGTGAACACTGGCCACCAATTAATACAGTTATTTTTGTACTGTACACTCAACCTGGTCCACCCAATCTATTTTGACACATGGGGGTAGGTCATGACTCAATTACACAGAACTTTAGGAGGTTGTTTTCCTCAGGGACAGTGCTCTGTCTACATCAATAGTCTGTCATAGCACTCAAGAAGCGCAATGCACATTCAGTGTCTTATTTTCTTATTGAAATAACCATAAATGAAGGCATACATGGAGTCTGCTAAATGCATTTGTAAAAGTAAATGTAGGATCATGTTTGTGAGACAATTAGAGATGCTGTCTAAGAAAGCTAAGATAGTCCAGTAGAGAATTTGAGGGACCTTAGAACTCATTTGTAGGTCACATAACAGTAGTTCTTCTCGGAGATGCTTTAAATGCATACATGACATAGGTACGCTGCTGAGAAAGAACCGTCCCAGCAGGCATTCCAGACGGTCCTGTCACCAGCGCTCGCCTCTAATCAGTGGATTGTTGAGAAACGGGAATAGCTGGAGTGTGACCAATCCATCCGCCCCGGGTGTGATAAAGGTCCAGAAATAAAGTCTGGTACACTCAGCAGGCCACAGGGTGCATCTGTACTGTGTCTCAGTCACCTCTGGGACTACAGTGAGTCCATCTACCTCCCTGTACTAATTCTAGATCCATGTTTAACTTTATTTCTCAATTTGGTTTAAGAAATAATGAGGTCTGCATACCTCATATGGTTTCCATATCAAACCATATGAGGTATGCAGATAACATTTGGACAGTGATTGAGTAATTTAGGTTGTACTGTCTTTTGTTTAGAGAGAAACTGTGAAGATAGTGCATGCATATATTTAGGAAGTGTTTCAGTCTATCAAAAGACATGGGAATTCCAAGGGAGGCCAACAGTCAAGTGGTTTACTGCCATGTGGCTACTGTTACTGCTGCTGCTGTTACTGTTGCTGCCTTTTACCACAACTAATGGGCTACTACTTCACTACTACTACTATTACAAAACTGTAATTGATGCCTCTACCTGCACTCTTGCTGCTTGTACAGCTTGTACTTACACTCTCAGTCAGGATGTTTTCTTCTACAACTTCCAACAAACTGTGATTTGTAAAATGGCTTAAGATGCGTCAAGGGGAACTGGTATGTTTTTCATCAATGTTGTTTGATAAATGCCCATGCAACAGCTGAATTTGTTGACAGCCACTCATCACAACGGCAAACCAGAACACTGTAGCAACATGCAACATTATATACCGTGCAACTCCATCCAGTGAGCCCTAATTGCATAACGTGTTATATAATAGTATAATTGTGTTGTAAGCGACTGAATGTATGAAATCGTTCCCTTATGTTGACCAGCCAACAGGGTCATCGGTAGGTTCATCCAGACAGAATCATGTATTGAATGCTAGGCCAGGAAATATGGCATTACACCCTTCCCCTTCAAATGTGGTGGTCAACACTCATGCTTTAGAAATAACCTGAAACTTACACGTCATAAAATAGGTACCTTGCACAATGTGTGTAATGGTAATGAGGCATATGTTAACTGTGCAGGTAAACATGAATGATTTATTATTAGTCCCAGAACAACAATAGCATATCTGTGTTTGTCTGCTGTTGTGCAAGGGAAGTGAAGGTTTCAGACAACTACGGATGAATATTTGCGTTTTGTAAACAAACATGTTTTTGGGATGGAAGGGTGCATGGGAAGTTTTGTTTCCCCTAGACAGCACTCCCTCTGTCAAACTCTCTCTCTCTCTCTCTCTCTCTTTCTCCCTCTCTGTCTCTGTCTCTCTCACTCTCTCTCTTAGCATTGAGGGCGTGAAACCTGAGCTGTGGGGCCAAATATAGCGCCACACAGTGAGCGGTCTGAGGCCCGGACAGATGGGACTGCAGGCCACTTTACAGGCACCACTCAAGTGGACCTAAACCGGCTAGGAGTACTCCAAGTCATTGCCCGACCAAAAAAAAAAGAAAAAGTGCAGGCTTCTGCTCTTCTGGAAAGAGGTGCTTCCTTTTCACTCGTCCTACTCAAACTATCTGGGAAAAGCTGGAACCGTTACACAGGAAAGACATTTTGTGGAAAAACCTTTGAAGGTAAGCAGAAGGTGCCTCTTCTCTCATAGAAGTGTCTAGAAGCTGTGACTTTTCTATCATAAGGCTGAGTTATGACGTATTGGTAATTTATTGCAGCTTAATTTATTTTCATACAAATTTAGATGTGACACTAGACACACATAAAGTAACCACACACTGGCTTACCAGAAAAGTTGATGTGTGAAGATCATATCATGTGCTCTAGTTTGGTGTTTTTGATACCATCAAAGGGAAAATAGACAACTGTAGTCACAACATATGGAACACATGGACAGCTGTAGACATTCTGTAGATGATACTGTAATGATGATGTGAAATGATCAGAACTTTAGATTGACTTCTCATCTATATTATTCTGTATTCCATTTTGTCTGTGATACAATATTATGGCCGTCTCCAGTTGAAAGTAGTTTCTGACTGTGTGTTTCTGACTGTATGTGTGCGTTCCTACGCGTGTGTGTGCGTTAAAAAAAAAACCTTTACTGGTGAGGGTGGTAGGTGGCTGTAGGCTGCTGTGAAACACAGCCTCAAGGGATTAAAAATAACAACAGCTGGCCTTCAGGACGCCATGACAGAAGGAATGTCACTCCATCACATCCACACACACACACGGGCACCGCACACATACAATAGGGACACAAACACAGATAACACACACATACATGTTTACACGCTGTGGTACGTGCTCGTAGTTCAACGGAGTTCGGAGTTCAACATGAGTGTGTGCACATAAACACAAACATAGAAACACACGTGCACACACACACATGCACACACACACACAATAAACTTAACACACTAATCTTCATCTGATGGCTGTTTATATCAGCTACCAGGAGCCTGAGACTCGAGGGAAACAACAGAGCAGTGTCTGAAATACTTTTCATTGCCAATGTCACACTAATGTCTCCACTTATGTGCGGTATGTCCAAACGAAACACACTTCTTAGGTGAAGGTGAAAGAGTGCTTCCCTCCAGTGACTGGTTTGGCAACTCTACTAATTGGCATTTCTGCTACTGCTACTTCTTTTTTGTTTTAAATGTTTTGGTTTTGGTGTGTGTGTGACTGTTTTTGGTGTTTTTGGAGTGTAGATGATTGTATGTAAATCTGTTCATAATTGTCCGTTAATGTTATTACTGTGCAGTTTGCAGTGACAATTAAAGTGCGATCACATTTAGCAAACAAATGCAAACATTCAAAGCAACCACATTTGCTTTGAACTTTTAAATGTGAATTTTAGTATAAACACTCTAAATTGTTGTTCTCTGCATCAATGTTATTCTCTAAAACTACCCACTTAGACAGTTAGTGTTTGTTTGTAAATGTTGAACTAGTGAACTCAAAGAGTCTTGAGTGTGTATGCTTGGTAAGTGCAGATCCCTGGAGAAACACTGGTGGTTTGTAAGAGAGCAGAGTTTGAGATGTGAAATGAAGGAAAGATGAGCTGTGAGATGAGGGATAGTGACAAATGCCAGCCATGCCCATTCAGGCCTCAGCAAAGGCCTTTGTTAATGCCAGTCAGCTGTGCCCAAAGAATGTCAGCCTGAGTCATCATACGGCAACTGTATTTGTGGGGGCACATGGCAGACCACTTGGTGTATGTTGTGAGTCTGTTTTAGAATGGACATGCAAGATTGTTTTTTAGGCCACT
This sequence comes from Tenualosa thibaudeaui, assembly GCA_027481765.1. NCBI lineage: Eukaryota > Metazoa > Chordata > Actinopteri > Clupeiformes > Clupeidae > Tenualosa > Tenualosa thibaudeaui. The sequence goes on along the minus strand of JAIFZK010000023.1, from coordinate 7,890,495 downwards.
GTTGTCGTATGCATGCACGATAGTAACCATGGCATGGTAATAACCATGGTGACAGCGTGTCTGCCACCAGACTGATTATCAAATCACAATTGACATCGAATATGGGTTTGGGTTCACTTTTGTGCACATATTCAAGAGGCGTAACTAGCAGTGAAAGTAAAATCAAATTGATCAAATTGTATCATTTGAATGATTAGATGTGACAATTGAGGATTTGCTCTTTTTAGCTGTGGAGGTTATGAACAAATTTCACTAAATATTTTTAATTCTATTGCTCATATACATCCAGTTACATCCATAACGTTAGCCTCTTTTCTTAATCTTTACTGTACTCTTTTCCGCAAAGGTTCAGCAAACACATCTATGTTGTAAACAAAGGTTTTAAGTGTAGTAGTTTACTTATGTTACTTAAGTAGGTTACTTATTTTTAAAGACTGATGTTAAACATCTGATAACACTGTCTGTTATAATTTAAAACCAACTCCAGGATAAGCAGTTGTGATTGGTTCCTGGGTACCTTGGTGATTCAGATATTGGCTTGACTGGGAAGGTCATCTGCCCGACCTGCTAAATTATAATTTGCTCAAGATCTTTGTAAATGCAGGCTCACCCAGACTCTTTATAAAGTACTACTACTGAAATTTAAAAAATATATGTAATACTCAATTTCTGTATAAGGTTGTGGCAGTACATTTTTATGTGTATGTAGATGAGTATTTTAGAGAATCAAGAATGTATTTTACCTAAATGATCATGGTCATATGATAGCAGATATCAAATGATACCTGTGTCAAGAGTCATAAACTTTGGTTTTCTGTATGATGCCCTTAATTTCGAACTGCCTGTGTGCTTATGTCTCTCTGTGTGTGTGTTTGTGCCTGTGTTTGTGTGTGTGTGTGTGTGTGAATGCTACAGAATGCAAGACGGGAGCTGTAATGAGCCCCTGCCCCACTCTCTGCTGCTGAAGGACTCTGCTCTGGAGGGTGATGGGGCCCTGTACTCAGATGCCAATCTCTTCCCAGACTCCCTGGCGGAGCTGGAGGGGGGAGACGGTGACTTCCCAGATCTCACAGCCTTCCTCAGCGAGGATGAGATCAGCCTGAGCCTGGACCTGGCCCGTGAAGCCATGAGCGACACGGACGACCCCAACAACCCTAAACTGCCCTCTCCACGCCCCACTGATCCAGTGCTCCACACTTTTCCTTCAATATTTCTCCCCCCACCACACCCAGCCCCCCCACAACCACCCCCATACCCTGAGACCAAAGGACCTGTCCTGCACGAGGCCCCGATCTCACAAACCATCATCCAGACCCCAGAGTTCATCACCACTACGTCCAGAAGCCCTGGGGGAAGCGGGCAGGGGACACCGCTAATCGGGAGGTCCACTCAAGTGACCCCCTTTGGACCTCCACAGCCCTCCCCCAATGCGGTAGGGGCTCCCCCAGCCTCTCCAGAGAAGTTTGTCTGCCACAAGGCCATCACACCAATCTACAAGCAGGAGCGCCCTCGGCTGGTCCACGGTGGCCTGGAGCTGAACGAGCGTGCCGCCTCAGCCACCGAGTTCTGTAGCCGTGCTGCCACCTTCATCGAGGAGCTGTCCTCCATCTTTAAGGGCCCCATGCGCCTGGAGCAGCGGCGCACTGGTAGTGGTGGTGGCACCGGTGGAGGTACAGAGGAGGACTCCTCCTCACCCGACAGCGGCTACCTGTCCCCCCAGAACCACCGTCAACAGGCAACGGGAGCACCCCCCTCCTTCGCTTCCTCAACCACCTCCTCAGCCTCCTCTTCCTCACTTGCCCAGCAGGGGGTGCACCACAGGAGCCAGGTGAGCCTGGCGCCGGAGGCATTGGTAGCCGGTGGTAGCAGTGGTGGTGGTGGTGGTGGAGGTTTGCCTGAGGTGCAGCAACAGCAGCAAACTGGGGGTGGCCTGGTAATCTGTGAAGGCCTAGTTTCACCTCCTCGTTTCACCCAGAAGCTGAAGAGCCAGGAGGTGGCGGAGGGAAGCCCCATCCGACTGGAGTGCAGAGTGTCAGGGAATCCACAGCCACTGGTCAGGTAGGAGTCTGCTGGTGGACCTCTGCAGGGGCCCAGTGATTGGGATTTGATAGATTATATGCTTTACACAATGCTACATGCTAATGACGACAGCATTAAGGGAAGCATTAAAGATATCAGCTATACTGACAAACATAGTAGGGATCTGGATGTACCAGCATGAGTTTTAGCATGCTGGATCTTAGTCTGCTCTGTAGTCTGCTGTACAGAATGACTACAGATTTGAATACTATCATCACTAAATTGTGACACACCTGTAAAATCTCAGGACATGGACTGAGAAAGAAGTGTTAGATTGTGTGAGGTTTTGAGACTCTGTTGAGATCAGTTAGCTGAAGACACTTGGTGGTGGTGGTAACTTTGTTGGCATTTGTGTTATTGCAGTAAGCCTGTTTATATCAACATAACTGCAGAGCTTACACAACCTTTCAGGTATGAAATGTGTGAGTAGTCTGTTAATGTGTCAGAAGTCATCTCTGGAATATAGTAACAGTAGATGTAAGCCATTGGTTCTCAAACTAGGCCTTATGTGGTTAAAATTTTGTTATGATTATGAGGGGTCCGTCTGTCCGTCTGCCCCATTAGGGGTCCCTGGCACAATAATGGGAGAAGCCCTGATAGAAGCAACTCTCCTGCTAATTTTCACCAGACTACATCAGTCAGTTGGTCATTTCATGCATTTCACACCATTTAAAACTGCAAAATAATTGACAGACAGGGATGGTCATCTTTTTGGAATCTTTCCCTGTTGGTGAATATAGCCTGACTGTGCTGAAGCTTTTAGTTACTTGTTTCCAAGTCCAGGAGACATCCTGAATGATGGAAGGCCCACTGATGGCTGTGGAGGTGGTAAATAAGTGAACGTGATCTGAAAGGACATCGACTCTGGTATTTTCTCCTTCTAATACTGGAGAGTCACTGTCTCAACCTCAGCCTATATTTAGAGCAACCGTTGCAAGGCAGTGGTGCTTGGTCTGGCCCTGGGCCCGGGCCAGGTTGCGTTCCACAAGGAGGTGGCTCCTGTGTACCCAGGGGGTTCAAAATGGTCCCTTACTGACACCCTGTCACAATGAAGACCTTTCCAGATGGGACCAATTTGAATCAACAAGTCCAAGTGCACAGATTGTGTGTGTGTGTGTGTGTGGTTGTTTGTGTGTTCATGCATCAACTGCCAATGAGATCTCACTATCAAAGCTCCAAACTGGCCCTGGGACAAATCAGACAAGAGTTTGAAACACTCTGTAGACCCGTCAGGCGTTAGTTAGTTTGGCCGGGAACCCAGCAGATTGGTTCCTATCACCATCTGGAAACTGTTCAGTTTTATCTCCCTTGTTCTTTGAAACAGACACTGTTTCTAAATCAAAATGACAGGTCCTCATGCATGACCCAAAAGCTTGTAGGCAGCTGTGGGCCTACTGGTTTAGGGGATACCCTGAGCAAGGCATCTGACCACTAACTGCTCCCGGGCACCACAGTAGTGGCTGGCCATAGGCCCAGGTTAGAGTATGTTCGCTACCACTCGGTGTGCTCACTGTGTGCTCTCAGTGTGTGAGTGTGTGTGAGTGGGTGTAATTACAAATCATGTATGCGTATAATGAAGCGAACACATTTCCTGCACGGATCAAGACAGTGTCTATAATTAAAGCTGTAATGGGTTTTGTGAGAATATTGAACAGACCCACAGATTTATAAGCCTATTGAATCTAGGTGGTTATTGAAGATATTAAATTAGTTGCCGTTAGACATTTGACTCTGCATTTTGTCCATCATTTAAATTAGGTTTTCCCAGGTGTTCCCAGCACTTTCCAAAAGGAAAAACTTATTGTATGATATGGATGTATGATATGTATGTAATTAAAAAGCAGCGCTGTCTATGCATTGGTTATATTACACACTCAAGTGTTTCTGGGCATGCACACAAGTGATAGAAGCCTGTGAGCAGTGTGAACAGACTGTCAAGGAGGAAGGGTTAGTGAAGGCTATAATAGGGGCTGAGAATGGGTTGTAAAATGTTGCTAGGATGACTGGCACAAGGAACCGGGACTTTGTACCTGCAAGAGGTGTTTGGAAAGAAGGTCACAGAGTTCTTGTGTGGTCCCTTACCCTGTTAACACCCGACCACCCCACCCCTGCAACTCTAAAGGAGTGGATCGGTCCAACTGCTAATAAGCTAAAAATAAATGCCCCAGGAACAGTGAATGGATAAGTGTGTTTTTACACATGGTGATGCTAAACTTGCTCTGTACATAATGGACGCAGATGTTTCCTTAATGTCTCCTACGAAGCGGATGCGGATTAAAACTTGTATACAACAGAGGAGTGGAAATAAGCAGTTGGTTATGTGTTTATGCGGCCAGCCATGCTGGCTTGGCCAATACAGGAAATCAGGCTAGCTGTGTGTAGCTGTGGGTTTGGTGACATGGTAGACCAATCAAGAGTCTCCAACATTTCTAATCCCATGTGAGCCTGTAGCTGTTTCCTTCAGCAAAGCCCCTCCTTGACCTCAGCTCAAAAGTTTTGCGACAACTGAATCAAAGTAGCACTGATGTGAGGAGAAACATTGCTAACATCCATAATGCACTTTAAAGTATAGTCAGTGGCAGAATTCCAATGTCCTCCCTACCCCCTAGTCCCTGAAATCTCAAAGACTTACCAGGCATGACTCAGCCAATAATGATGTCAATCCATGTCAACAATTCAAGGATTTTTTATTGTCAGATACATAGACATAGTAGGTGAAAGGTATGTAGTGAAATTGCATCTGCTAGTCAGTCTATATTGTGCATACATGTGTGTGAGGTGAGTGTGTGTTTGGGTTTGGAGGTGAGGGGGGAATATAGAACAGTAAAACTCAAAGTGTTTTTGTGTGTTTGAGTTTCACCAGTAGAGGTCAGTTAAGACTTGTGTGAGGGAATGACCCATGAGGGGAGAGAGAGAGAGAGAGATTTACTAAGAGATTTATCTAATTTATTATTAGATTACTTTAAGCATAGCGTAGTACAAAGCCCTCAGGACATTTGTAGAGCTATGATCCTAGCTTCAGTCAGGGACTGGCCCTCAAATCCTTATAGAGTTGGAATCCGTGCTCTAGTCCTATAGACTTGAAACACTTAAAGTGCATGAGGCTAGTCTGCATCGGCAAAGAAGAAGAAGATCTTTTTTGACATTCTCTGATACACTGTGTAAAGCTTGTTGGCAGAGCTGTGAGATAAATCTGGAGGAATCAGCCCTGTAACCCTCCATTTTCAGTGTTTCATCAGTCACTTGAAACTGAATCATGAGATTAGTAAACTGTTGAATTATGTGAGGCTGGTCTTCCTTTGCAATGAAGGAAGACATTTTTGACATTCTCATTTTTAACAAATATTGTTCTTTGACTCTTTGGCAGTGCTGTGAGGCCAGACTGTGCTGGCTTATGTCAATCAGCACCAAAGTTTCTAGAACGGAGCAGAGCACTCTAGAATCTATGACCAGCACTGTCACTCTGTAAGACAGGAACCTCTGAGTTTAACTGTAGCTTCATTAGCTGAAGTGCTGGCACAGAGGAGTGTGTCTTTTTAAGCCATGCAGAGGCTTTCCTTGGTTTGAAAACCTGAATAAGACTTTACAGACCACAGCAGCAGTGGAGCAAATCCCAGGCGGGTGATTTTTCATCTGGTACTCTTACATAACACAGTGTGGACAGAAGGAGAGAGAGAGAGAGAGAAAGAGAGAGGGAGAGAGAGACAATTAGAGGAGGTTAGAGGCAGAAAGAGACAAAAATGAAAGAAAGAGGTGGAAGAAAGAGAGAAAGAGCAAGAGAGAGAAAGAGAGAGAGAGAGAGAGAGTAGACCAGGGAAAGGAAGCGAGCACAGAGAGAAGGGTACATCCAGGGGATGTCGGCTCCATGGTGGTTGCGTAACATGGCATTCAGAGAGGCAAGCAGAGGTGGGCAGTGTGTGTGTGTGTGTTTGTGTGTGTGTGTCGTGGTGTAACAGGGCCTCTTCCTCCTGCTCCTGTATAAATAGCACCCAGGCCCAGAGGAGCCGGACGTCGGCATGCCAACCATGCCATGACTCTGCAGTTTCCACCCCACGTCACACCACATCACACCCCCTGTGCCTTACTGCTAACCTCTCCACACCTTTTTGGGGAACAGGGAGGTATGGACCCTGTGAGAGGTATGGAGAGCAGGGTGGGAGGTACGATGACAGGAGAGGAGAGGAGTGATATTGAGCCGAAACAATTTGGAGAAGAGAATGAGAGAGTGGGAGAGAGAGAGCAAGAAAGAGAGTGGAGTAATGCCACGTTACAGTTTGTGGTGTAGTGGAAAAGCTGGCACCCTTTTTGCTTTATTTATTTTTCCTTGTTTGTTTGGTTCTGTTTATTTCACTGCTGTGTGTTAATAGTTTACTTTCACTTTGGACAGACCTGTGATTAGACCTGTTTATCTGCGTCATCAGGAAATGTAGATTTCAGGGTTAATGGAAATGGCCAAATTAGAGACGTGAGAGAGACTAAGTAAGGGTGTGCCTGTTTGTGTGTGTGTGTGTGTGTGTGTGCATGGGTGTTTGTATAGATAATATGCACAAATCCTTGCTCTCTCAAAAGAACTTCAATAACAGGCCTGCTATTGTATAATTAGGAGAAAGTTTCCTGACTGTAATTAGGTAACAATGGATAGAACAAATTATAGCATGATCATGTCATCATTCACTTGTTCTTATGTAATAACAGGCTAGAACAAAGTGATTTTTTTCTGGGATTGTTGGCAGTCATCTCATGTTGAAGGACTTTTGATTTAGATTTTATTTCCAAGGAGCATTGTACATCTGCAGTACACTTCTGCTGCATTCCTGTCCAAGCAGTATTTATGCACAGTCTTCATAGTCAACCTCCTGGATCATAAGCAAAAGGGTAAAACACATACTTATTGTTACCCTTTGTTAGCCAGAGTGGTGCCTGACTGCATCAGTCTCACGGTGCAGCAGATGGCAGTATGGCATAGCTTTGGTAAAACTAATCTCAGAAGTTCTCCCTGCTTAGAAGCAGGTCTCCTGAAATGTCCACTTTTCCAAGTATAACAGGCCTGCCTGTGAACAGCCTGACCACAACACCGTGTTGAGAAGATGCAGTGATGTAACCTAGGCATCTTATGTTCAGTGTGAGACAGGCTTCACATAGTGAACATGTCACTTGGCCTCTTAAATGTTACTGGGCAGATAAAAAGGCAGTCTCTGGACTTGAGCAGCAGATATATGTCTTATTTGTGATTCAGATATGTCAGAATTCATCTGATTCATCAGGTGTATGGGCATTTTGAAGTATTGAAGGTAAAACATTTATAGAAAGTGAAATTGTGGATTAGTAGGGGGAAATCATTTCTCACCTGTTCACTATAAAACAAGTTCATGAGTGTTCCTGGAAACACCTTCCTCTAGAGTCCACATTCTTCTGTAACAACAGTGTTGGGAACTTCGATGGTGAAAACTAAATGTTTTAAAAACCCGTAATGGAGTATGGTCTGGCCCACAAGATATGCTGTTGAATTCAGAGCTATTTTGCCATGTAATTGCAGACTGTGACTTCAAGACTGTGACTTGTTTAGTCTGATTCGGCATTCCTAATTGACTTGTGTGCTTGTTCCAGCACATAGTAAATCAGCTGTGTATTTAACAGGCCGTAGTGCAGAATCCAGTCCTGCCATATTTAACAGTGGGCCTTCAGTTTGGGTGTTCAGTAACACTTACCATTAACAGCTTTCTATAGAGGCATTTTACAGCTTCAGTATAAGACTCCCATTCTGTCCTTTTATAAAGCATTCTTGACTTGATAGATCATTCTTGAATGTATACAGTGTGTAAATGTTTTCAAAAACACTTTTAAGATTTTATTTCAGGTTCTTTCTTAAAGGTGTCCACTCAAAATACTGGTGTTTGGCCACAGTCCCCTGTCAGTGTAAAGCAAAAAACAAAATGCCGTTATTCATCTATTCATTAATTTCAAAGCAGTATCAAGCCTATCAACATGTTGCTTCGGTAGGATAGAAGGGAGGGTTATAATTTGACTGGTCAAATATCAACAGCCTTTCAACACAGTTGCAGACACCTTTAAATTGAAACTATCCTGTATCAATACTGCTGGTTCCAAAGAGCCGATGAGAGGACAGTCTGAGAGTGTTATGTGACTGGCTGCAAGCTCCCTCCATGGCTCCACTCCTGTGTGCACCTCCATGATCCTAAGGCTCCAGTTTCTGTGAGGCCAGTGTGTAAAAATGGAAACTGAGAGACGGTAAACACAGTGTGGCTCCAGCTTCCCAGTTGAAAGAGCTGACCCATGCTGGCATATAAACATGATGACACAGACACACACACATGCACATCACATACATGCACACCACACACACACACACACACACAATACACTCATCAGCAATTGCATGGACGGACTAAAACACCCGACCGACAAATAAACCTTTGTGCAAAGCACAAGTGACATCATCAGCACAAGACAGCATTCTGTCAACATCTTTTTCGGTTCACTATTAGTCACCATGCTTGCCAGTGAGCCATTGCGGCCTGTCAAGTGGCCTGTAAAGGACCCTTCTCCCCCACCCACCCACCGTGGTCCCAGACACACATCCTCCAGCCGTGATAGGGATAATGACTGCTAGAAAGGCCTTTGTCATTAGGCCTCTCACTGAACCGCTCTAACCTATGGATACCTGACATGGACAAACCTAACTAGATCCCTACAAAGTCAGCGATATGGATACCTGACTTGGTCATGGCTCACTTAACCCCCTACTGAACCACTCTGACCTGTGGATGCTGCCACACTAACATCATCCTGTTGTGACAGGGGGAACTCATACCTTACACCAAAACACCACTCCTCCTCACCTGCCCCTCAAACATGACTATTACCCCCTCTCAGGTACTTAGACTCATAAGGCCCAATGACTTGCAGGTGTGGAAGCCTCGTCCGTGTGTAAACATTGAGCTTGGCAGTGCAGACAGAGAAGTAATTGTTTCTTTTGTGTGAGCGGTGATGCCGGTATACAGTAGATTCATGCCAGGATCGCATGCATGTTCAGGCCAAGTGGGATCTTACTCAGCGCAGGCACATGTTAGGAACTAATCAACCTGAAGTGGGGTGTGTGTGTCGCATGCTCGCACTTGTGTGTGTGTGTGTGTGTGTGTATATGTATATGTATATGTATTATTGTGTGTTGGGTCCATGCAGCTTTGTTTGTCTTTGCTGGAGTAGTTGTTTTCCATGGTGTGGGGGGAGACAGACAGACAGTTATTTGCAGACAGACAGCTCTGTCTATATGAATGTTATATCTGGTGTTTGTCTTTCTTTTCATTATGGTGGTATAATATGACTGGAAATGGCCCATAAATGTTCCAATGCAAGGCTGTGCCCAAAAGGAGCACAAATCTTTATTATTCCTCACTGGCTGTCAGCGAATGAAGAAAATCTTATCGACACTGAGATACAACAAACTCCAGATGCATTTGGGTAGTGAAAGTTGTTCTTTGTGTGTGTGTGTGTGTGTGTGTGCTAGATGTGGGTGTGTTTTAACTGCAGATAACATTTTCAGCACGTTGCCAGCCCATGTTGATGCATGGGAATGTTGCCAAGGTGCCCCTTATGGAAATCATAACTTCCTCCTTGCTCTTATATATGTAGGCCCTATTAGTTTCATTTTAATGGCTAACATTATGTCTTGTGGGGGAAATGTACATAGAAAACATACATTTAGGTCTATGTAATATCTATGTACATCAGTGAGAGGAAATGTGTTTGTGTCTTTTTTCCTATCCTTTGGTATGTGTGTGTGTTCCCATAACTTTCTCCTTAATAGTTCCTCACTGTTATATTGCTTATTTTCCTTCGGCAGGCGCTTTGATTGGGTTGCCAGGTCTTTGCGGGAGATCCCCCTGTCTCACTTCTAAATATGACCTGTACAGTTGCTCACGGTAACGAGGCGGTGTTCCCATGCCAACATTTCTCACACTCATCGGGCAGAGAGCAGCATTCCTGGCTGATGGCTTAGCTCCGCAACCTAGAGTCAAGCACTCGGAAATTAGGCCTGGGACTATGTGTGTGTGTGTGTGTGTGTGTGTGTGTGTGAGAGAGAGAGAGAGAGAGAGAGAGAGAGAGAGAGAGATAGAAACAGGACAATGCTGTTAAATGATTTGTAAAGTGTATGTGTTTATTTAAAATATGTAATGGTTACAAAATAGATTAACAGTTAATTGCAGTGAATTGCAGTTAATGTGACGTGCATGTTAGTGTTAATGGGGAGGGAGAGAGAGAGACAGAGATGGAAAAGGAAAAAGCTTTCATGTGTGCTCTGTTGGTCCATTCCACGTGTGGGATTATGGGTCCAGGCCGTCTACAGTCCACTCACACATCTGTAGGCCAGGATAGACATCGTGGATTCATTGTCAAGCCTGTCCACCACCACCACAGTGTGTGGCTGAAGCCTGGGGCACTGTTTTGAAGTCCAGACGGGTGTTGTGTCATCTGCTTCAGCTATCTGCTCTGCTGTCTGACAGGCTTCTGGTCCCATGCTAATCTGGCAGCTACTGGTGCTAATGCTAGCCAGACTCTGGGCTAGCTGCTGTGCGTCTCTCATTGAGGTGCTTAACCTCAGATTCTTTTAGTCAGCATCATACTGTAAAAATAGTTGTTGTGAGTAGACTGAGGCCAATAAAAGTGCATTATGGCTGGGAATGGACAGAGATTAATAGGGAACCGTCGTATGCAACTGCACAGAGGCGTCTTATCTAATGTGGTCTGACGTGGTCCGCTGCGGCCCAGTGTTTTCCAATGCGGTCGGCTGTGTCCCAGCCTCCAGTCCATTAGGGTCTCAGTGGGAGGGCTGGGCCGTCTCGCATCCTGAATGCGCGGTATTCTTCCATGTTTACTTAGGTTTCTCAAGTACACAATGGATGAGATGGGATGGGATGACATCTGGTGTGTGTGTGTGTGTGTGGAAAACTAAGCCTGTGCATGTGTAGGTTTGGGTTGGTCTTTATCTCTCTCTTTCTCTGTGTGTGTGTGTGTGCCTGTACTCAAAAGCAAGGCATTGCCAAGAAGAACCTCCTGTAAAGTAAAGTTTATATAGTGACTGGAATATCTGAGGTGAGAAGAGAACCTGCTTCACCATGGAAAGAGGGTGAACTAGGAGAGAGATGGAGAGAGAGAGAGCAAAAAAGAGAGAAAAGGAGAGTGGTAGAGGAGAGAGAGGAGAAGAAGAAGGAGGAGAGAACACAAGGAGTATGTGGAAAAGGAGCACAAAGAAATTACAAGACGCTTTCTCTGTTAGCATTCCCAGCCTTGACCACAGACGTCCTTGTCAAGTGGTCGGAGTGTTTCATTTTCCAGACAGACAAAGGCTAAGAGCATAAGAGAGAGATGCAAGGAGAGAAAGAGAGAGACAGAGAGAGAGAGAGAGAGAGAGAGAGGGAGATGCAAGAAGAGATGGATATATATATAGAGAGAGAGACAGCAAGAGCTTTGCCAGCAGAATTTCTCGTTGGGAAGTAAAGTGTTATTAAACAAACACAGGGAAACTTTAAGACGGTGAAAGAGCAAGAAGGAATTCAGCTTTGGCTTTGTTATTGGCCCTTCCAGCCCAACAACTCTAATAGTCGGATGCTTTTTAACAGCAACAAGCACCCTTCCACATGCCTTAACTCTCAACCTTTAACATTCGCACCCCCCCCCCTCCACAACCCTATCAAGAACACAAAAACTCAACTTGAGCATTTACATGGTTCTATCAAGCCTTCTCATTACACCTCATGGTATATTGACTGAATAAAGTAATTTCAGAGTTAAGGGATGTTAAATCTTAAATTTGCAGTTGTCTTCAAGATCCAAACAGATGTTTGACTCGCAACATCTTTGAGTTTAACTCGAAAGTGGGACAGTCCCAGTCAAGCCAGACATTTTAACCTATACATCTGGTCACCACTGGAGGCTATAGTCCCTCTATACATTCAAATGTGCATTGCACATTTCGCAAATAACGCCTCTGGAAATTTTGTGATCAAGTCAAGTGATCTATTGTATATGAGTCAATTGCTCTTATTCCAGTGGAAGTAACCCCATGCTGAAATTTTAATTTAAGTAGCTAGGCCTTGTTACTGTACTTTGTTCTGTTTGTCCTTTGTAGTTGTGAAAGAACACCTAATATCTGGCATATTTTTGCCTGAGGTCTCTGTAGTGAATGATATTATAATGGCTTGTTCTCGACACACTGACAATAATAACAGCGGCTGCTGTAAATGCCTCATCTCGTTAATGTTAAAGGAGTCTTGGCCGGGTGTCTTTGATCTCGCTGTGGGCTTTCCTTGTTTGTCATGCCCTACATGTTTTGGTGGGTTTCTTGGCATGACAGTGATGTCATGACAAAGGATCTTGCTGCTGACATTCAGGTCTGAGGTTTGAGGTTTGTTTATGTGTGTATGTGCGTCCATGTGTGTTTGTGTGAGCACACACGCGTGTGTGTGTGTGTGAATGTGCATGCACAGACATGCATATGTGATTGCATGCATACACACACATAGTTTTGTGTATGTAAGCACATCCACTTGCCAGGTTATTGCCTTTAGTGGAGCCTTAGAGACCGTGGGAAAACAGCAGTGGTCACAGTAAATGATTGACTGATTGACATCTGCCAGGAACATCTGCCATAAATCAGCCAACAGCATACTGCAGAGATATAAAAGCCTTGGTGGAAACCAAAGATTCCAGAGCACTATGCGCAAAATACATTGATTATGAGGAAATGTGAAAGTACAGCACTATGGGCACCATTTTTGTAAGCTAAATATCATCACAGAGGCCTTCTACTGTAGAAATCTTATGCCGTCTATCCTGAAATGTGTATATTATTTATACTTGAAAAGTATATTTTCAAGTTACAGAGAACCCAGTCAGACTATTGTGAATGTTTAGAACACGTCTAGACCAATTGAATTCACAATTTGTTCATTGACTTTACAACCTATTTACCCTACTTTGTTATGGCAGGCAGGACTGAAGCGGAGTGAAAGGTGCCTGAACTCTACAATCTTTGGTGGAAACATTGCATCATGACTTTTTATCAGTTCACTCTCCCTGTTTTGAACCCATCTGTATCTCTTACACACACACACACACACACATGCGCGGATACACACACGCACATCTGTTGTGTTGTTTTATCATAGTTAGGCGGTCAGTGATTTTGGGGGAAACACAGCTGGAATGACGGAGGCAATGATCAGTAAACATCCCGCAGGTGAGGGAAGACCTGTGAGATCAGGGTGTGATGTCATGGTGGATGAGGATGTGGCAGCTGGGTGCTTGTTGTTGTATCATGCTTAGCAGAGCAGTCTAAACAGTCAGTAAAAAAACACCTGGGGCAGAAGGTAGGACCTTTTAATATTGTATATCATGCATACACATACTCACACCGGCTGTGTTTGTGTAAGTGTAGACACACACACACAAAGTAAGACAAAGTAATGCTATTCTCCCACTTGCTATTCTCCCACACACACACATGTGTGCACAAACACACACATACACACACTTGCTATTCTCTCTCTCTCTCTCTCTCACACACACACACACACACACACACACACACACCATCATCACATTCCACCCCTCTCCTTCCTCTCCCTCTCCCCCTGGGGAGCAGATAGAATTCTTTCCTACATTAAGAGCACAGTCCGATTAATTTGTCATGAGCAGATAGGATCAGCAACAGGTGGCTGCCGCCGATAAGACCCAGAGCCAGATAACCACCCTCCTTGTCTTTAGATCAGGATCCAGGACCCAAGGCCCAAAAGCCTTGGCATGCCTGGAGAAAAAGCTCACACATTCGGAGGGGAAACTTCACACCCTCGCTCTAGCTAGGCATTCCAGAGTGGAGGAATAGGAAGAGAGAGAGAGAGAAAGAAATGGAGAGGGAGAGAAAGAGAGACATTAAGAGGAGGTTGTGGAAGAATGGCAGCTTTCATTGGAGTCACACTGCAGTTAGAGGCAGTTGTTGACTTGTGTCTGGGTGAAAGGTTTATTGATGACGAGTGCTCTGTGTGTGTGTGTGTGTGTGTGTGTGTGTGTGTGTGTGTGTGTGTGTGTGTGTGTGTAGTCTTTCAGTCAATTTCACATGTGTGTATCTTGTTTGATTTTGTCTACCGTATGTGGTGTGTAAATACACTGATGCGTGTTTGCGTGTTTATTTTACATAACAGAAGATTTAATTTCTGTCTGCACATAAAGAATTCCTAAAAGATCAGAACTGCGAGGTGCATATAATTAACTTTAATCACAAAGCTCACAGGTCTCAACCACAACTAGCACACAAAACAGTACAGTATCATGGTAACTGTGGAATTCACCAAAACATTTTGTCACTGTGATTGACATATCAAAACAACATCTATTCTGCCCCTGACATGGGCCCTTTGTCAGGGCAGGACAGAGGTGTTGTGCCCAATGCCCACACAGGGCAGTAATCAATCATGAGTGGAACTCAAGCAGAGACAGGAGGGCCAGACACGGCTGTGCACTGAGTCACTGAGTGTGTGTGTGTGTGTGTAATGGAAGGCAAGTGTTTTAATGCCTGCATGCACATTCTGTAGACACTGGAGCATGTACACATGGGGCAAGCCGGGAAGTCAGTTCAAGTGAAGTAGTGTTCTATTAATTTCTCCATAAATGTTTCAAAAAGCCCAGTTCTAAAGTGTTTTAAGACTGGACTCAGTCTAACAAGCTATGGGGTACATGATCACCCTAAACTTTTAATCTGAGTAAAAAAAAATGAAAAGACAAAAAAAAAAGGTACAAGACTGTGTACATATTTTAAGTGAAGGGACTACTTGTCCCATTTGTGCACAAACACACTTACACATGTGTACACTCACACACACACACCAGAGCCTCCCGCTTTCACCTCTATCGTCAGTTTCCAAACTGATTCATCCATTGACGTTTCCATTGTGTCTGACAGACGTGTTAACTAGCATCACATACATGCGCCCTCATACTTCTTTCACACACACACACACACACACACTCACAAACACATACACTCAGAGGACGTCACTAGCAGGTAGGTGTCATCTGGTAAACCTGCCACAGTCAACATTCTGTTACTGGAACCTGTAACACACAGACACACACACAAACATACACACTCACACACAGTACATGTCAAGTTTGTCAAGTGCAAACCAGGTCTGAAGTGTGCATCTGACAGCTGTTCTGATAATCAGATAGTGTGTTAGTGTGTTTGCTTTAAAAATATGCAGAGTGATAATTAGAGTCCCACTTCACACAGTAACACACCGATGAGCACACGTGTATGCACCCCCCATCACCAATAACACACACACACAGACACACTCTCTCACTCACAGTGCCACACAGATTTAAAGAATTTACCGT
>JAIFZK010000023.1:7865000-7870000 GCA_027481765.1 Tenualosa thibaudeaui | reverse complement strand
CACTGTTCACCTTTAAGTTGTGTTGTGTTTTCTTTCCAGCGGAATAGAAGATTGGACGCTTCAGTTTCATTCAATCAGGATCAATGATTTATTACAATGTCAATGATTAAATGGAATAATAGAGGACATAACTGAAATAAAAAGCTGAAATAACAGAGTAAAGTCTAAAGTTACTTTTCTGTCTTGCCCGCGAGGGTGAGACAGGATGGCCAGGATGATGTAACGTAGCTTGTCTTGATCCTTCTCTCTAGGTGAAGAGAAAATGGGCTCTATATAAACTCAAAAGTCTAATCGTAAATCTGTCCCTGACCCTCGGAACGCTGGGAATACTGATTAGAGAAAAGTGGTGCAGTACGTTCTGTGTGTACATTGTGAAGAAAAAGCCAGTGTGTGTTTGTATGTGTGTTTGTGTGTGTGTGTGTGCCTGTGTTTGCGCTGTATGTGTTGTGTGTATGTTTTAGAGGCCGTGCCTCATGGCTTGAAATCCTCCCAGCAACAAGCACCACAAATACCCTCACCTGCTGTGTCCCTCTGGCTGACACTTGGATGTAGCATTTATTGACATACACACACACTCTCTCTCTCTCTCTCTCTCTCACACACACACACACACAACCAAAATAACCAGCACTTGTGTCAAAGCCCCTCACCACACCTCCATTACACACTTTACTATTGCTGTCCAACTTCTTTGTTATACCATAAGCCCCCCTCACTCACGTGTTGATGATTCTCCAAAAGTATAACGTAACACAACTGATTATTATTGCCGCCGAGTGCCACAGGTTATTGTCTCCCTGGGCAAAGTAGTTGTACACGTACCATTTTATTGACGGGCTTAATATGAAATGACTGAGAATATTTATTTATCATCTTGGAAATAAATAATTATTAAATATTTCCGTGGACCCCTGGTTGGGAATCACTGATGTAAATTGTGTATTTTGTGTATAATGTAATTGTGTTGATGTGGGGAGTCCTCCAGTGTCCCATAGTGCACTTGGGTCCAGGCCTGATCATGCTGGGGATATGGGCCATCTGTCTCTTTGTGACCAGGTGTTGAAGTGCCTATTTCAAGCCCAAGTCTGACGGGCTATTTAAGTCAAATCCAAAGGGAACTATTCTGAAGTGGTCTAAAGTGTGTTATTCTCATTCAGAATTTGGGGGGGCGGGGGGGGGAAATTCAGGAATCCCAGTAATCTCTCTTTCTCGGAGATGAAGTAAGCTACAGCACAACTTGTATAATGCTGTATGTGTATTCTAAAGTTCTAATTTAACACACTTATCAACATCCACACACATGCTCATACACACACATATGCCTCTAAATTTGATTTTAACATTAGAAACATTCATACAGTTGTGGCCCTCTTGCCTGCATCTCTCTCTCTCACACACACACACACACACTTGCACATACTCAAAAACTAAATTAGACACAGACAAAGCTTTCAGACTCTAGAAAAGCTTGCTCACATTCAAACTCTCAAATACACACACACATACATACACACACTCTCAGTTACACACACATACACACACACTCACACAACACACTCCCCTCCTGGAGCCCCCTCACTGGGGTGTGTGAGGCAGGAAAGGGTGACCGTGGGACAGTGTGGCGAGTGTTTTCTCCGTGTCTTTTATGAAGTGGCCAGTGAAGTGTGACCCACAGGGCCTCTGAGGGTTTTTTGGCCCTGACTGGCCAGCAGTGGAACTCAGCTCAGCACAGTGTAGCTCAGCCCAGTTTAGCCCAGCCTAGCACTCAGGAGGGTCATTGTCTCCTCTCTGCTCCTCCTGAGTGGTGTATTTACTGATTGGATGGGGTGGTGGTGGTGGGGGGGATGGGGGTGCGGAAATAACAGCCCCCGCCAATATGGGTCCCCCCCCCCAGGACCACCACCCCCACTGCAGCCGCTGCCTCTGTGAGAGGGAACAGGGCAAGGGGGTGATGGGTGCTATGCTGTCGGGATGCACAGGAAAGAACCACAAATCATATGAAGTGTATCGTAACGTATTGCTGTTGAAGTTATGTCTTGGCAGATACTTTAACACTAGGATGTTAAGAGAGATGGAGAGAGGAGGATGTCGGTGAGAGAATATGTGTGTGTGTGTGTGTGTGTGTTTGAGATGAGAATGAGAGAGGATTCAATTTGTGTATGTTGAAAATATTTATGTTGGCAGATGAGAACCATGGGGGTAATTTGAGTGTGTGTGTTTGGAGTTTGGAGCTCATGAGATGATTAAGAGCCAGGGGAGAGAGAAGAGGGTGAGACCAGAGAGATAAATCAGACATCATACACACACACACACACACACACACACACACATACAGACATGTGCACACACATACACACACACACACACACAGACACACATACACATACAGGCACACGGATGTGTGCGCACACACACACCTCTTTGCTCATCCATTAAGGCGTTGGTCTGTGCTGGAATGATGCTCAGCCGAGTTGCTCCAGGTTTATGACCCATTTAAAAAGGAAATAAAACCGCAGAGCACGGCCAAGTGAGAAAATGAAACAAATATGAGTCCACTCGACCTCGGAGCAGCTGGACACACAGACCAAACCAGCAGAGAGAGACAGAGCCAGCAAAGAACACTCCGGACTTCCCGGAAGAGTCCCCCCCCCCCCCCCAACAATCCCCTGCTGCAGAATGCAGACCCACTCCATTGGTGGGTTTGTGGTGGTAGTGATTATGGTGGTGGTTATGGGGAGGGAGAGAAAGGGGAGGGGGGGGCGGGGGGTGGGGTGGAGGGGACGGGGGTCACTGCCCTGTCTCTGCCTGGGGTTGGAGGCCATGTTGTGGGGGTGTCAGTGATATGAGCTCCCCCTCCCTGTTTAAGCCCGTCCTGGGGTCTCGTAGGGGGGAGAGGCAGGAGAGTCGAAATGTTATTAAAGGGATTCAGTTACTGATACTCAATCTAAAAAAGACAGACGGCAAGAGAGGGGGAGAGACAAAGACAGGACAAGAGGAATAGCAAATATATATACAATAAAGAGAAAGTGTGTTCTGGACTGCTGTTATTGGGTAAGAGTTTGTCAACTCTGTGTAATTATTGTTGGGCCGTCTTTGCTCCCATTAACCTCTTTTCTCTTTCACCCTCGCTTGTTCTTTCTTTTCTTACTCGTTCTTTCCTTCTTTCTTTTCTCTATTTCTCCTTGTCAATGCTTCTGTCATTCTCCCCACATTCACACACCTCACATACTCACTCTCCTTCTCTCTCTTCAGACTTTTTGCACACTTTTCCATACAATGTTTTACTATTTCTCTCTCTCTTTCCCTCCCTAAGCCCCCCTCCACCCTATCTCTCTCTCTCTCTCCCTCTCTCCCCCCCTCTCTCCCTCTCTTTTCCACACACACACTCTCTCTCTTTCTCAATCATTCTCGTTGTGTGGAATTTGGCTGGGCTCTGTGTGTAACTCCCTCCCACTCTCCCTGCTCTCCCTCTCTGTTGCCCCTCTGTGCATCTGTGTGTCGTCGCTCAGTGCGTGTCGCTCCGTGCCACCGTTTGCATCTTTTGGGAGTGTGTGTGTGCACACGGGTCACTTCCTCTCTGAGCCTCACACTCACATACACACACCAACACACAGCCACTCAGGGTGTGCAACTGTTAACCCCTGAGAGAGCAATTGCTACAAAGAATCAGGAGTAGTAACTCACTGTGTCAACTTGCTGAGACAGAGTTGCAAATCGGACAGCACAGAAGGTATGGAACACTGAACTTTGAACTGTGACCTATAGCATGTGTCGTCACTGCAGTACTGGTTGTTTGAGATTTGAGTTGTAGGACATTGTTTAACTTTTATCTTTTTTGTTCATATGTGTTACTTATTTTTTTTCCTATAAATGGGTATGTAGTCTGATGAATGAGTGAACAACAGCCCATCCTGTGTCAGTAAATCTGAGTGATTTTGATTCATTTTGAAGTTAGCATTATTTGGATGAATTCAAATGTATTTGCATGGTGGTGTTATTGGATGTTCTGAGGACAGGGCTCAGACCCTGGATCAGTTAATCTCCTGTTACCCTAACCGCGGTGTGTTAATCAGTGGTGGGCCGTGCTGCCCCTGCCGACCTGATTCATGTGCTGTCTCGTGTCAGTTAAAGGGTGTACTTGTCCAGAATGGACATGTTGGGCTCTGAGGCAGAGTCTGAGCGCTTGTGGCTGTGGTCATGGGCGATAGGCGTAAGTGTTTGGGGCGACTGTTGGACCCGTTTTTCAGACATGGGTTTGGTGTGTGTGGGTCTGGGGGCTCTGGATCGTACGACTGGACTGCTTATTGTCTTATGGTTCAGGGACTGATTTGATCTCTTTTATCCTGCTGGTTTGGCCTGCTGGGTTGTGAAGTGTTTGGGAAGAGGGGACTGTGAGAGTTCACTGTTCACTGTTAGGCTGAGATAGATTTGATTTTGGGAATCATTTTCTGTTCTGTTCATTACTGAATACTCTGTGTGTGTGTGTGTGTGTGTGTGGGGCTGTCTGATTGGGGGCAGGGTGTATGTGTGTGTGGGGCTGTCTGATTGTACGATAGAGTGCATTTGAGAGGCAGAGAGAAAAAAAGAGAAATATGTGTGTGTGTTACTGTGCCTGGAAGAGAGAGAGAGAGAGACAGAGAGAGAGTGTGTGTGTGGCTGAGTAAAATTTATACCTCAGCTGCTGTGTATGCGTCACCCCACTGTCACACTTTGAGCAGCATCCCCTCTTCATCATCTCTCCCTTTCTTGCCTTGTCTCTTTTTCTTTCATCCCTCCTTCAGTCAGCTGTCACCCGCCCCACCCTGCCCCACCTCATGAACTCCCTATGTGACTTTGCCCTCTGACCCATGACCTTGAGGAGCTGATGACTAAGGTTTTTACGCAATCTCTTCCTATGATTGGCCCCTCAGAGTGTCCTAGTGTTTTACTTGAGTGTGTTCCCAATTTGAGTGAGGCCAGGGGTCAACCACAGAAAGCCGTCTATAAAGTCTGATAAATAA